>VYZW01030547.1:0-237526 GCA_013401315.1 Balaeniceps rex | reverse complement strand
GGGCGGCGGGGCTGGGCCGCCGCCGCCGGGCACCTTCTGGCTGACCCGCATCGTGCTGCTGCGATCCATAGCCCTGCTTTACTGTGAGTCTCCGGGCGCTGCCCCGCGCCTCTTTCTCTCTCCGCTGACCGGGGAGCGGGTGGGGGCCTGGCCCGGCCCGGCGGAGCCCCCGGCTTCTGGGAGCGGCCGGGCTCGTCGCCACGCTGAACCCCGCGGAGTCCTGGGGTTGCCCAGTCCCTCAAGGCCTTCCCCGCTGCAAAGCCTCAGGTGGGGCGGGCGGGGACCCCTGCCACGGGGAAGGGGTGAGCTGAGCCCCCGGCTGCCCCAGCGGCCGGTGCTCGCCCTCCCGTGGGGTCCACGCCGGTGCTGCGGTGCGAGGTCCCACCATGGCAGGAGAGGAGGCCCGTGACCATCTTACGTACTCGGTGGTGAATTTCTGTTTGTGGGACGGGGGGCTGCAGGATGCTTTGCCCCAGCTCCTGAGTCTGGGTCCCATCCTGTCATGGCAGGGGTGCAGCAATTGCACTGAGGAGCCCTGCCTGCCTTTTACCAAAGTACTGTTAAATTTTGGGTGTTGGGGGTACATGTTTGCGTACGCAAAACTTGAGGGGAAGACTGCGATGTGAAATGGGAAGAGCTTGTTGTTTTCAACTCTTGCTTTGCTGGTGCGACGGGGACCCTGCGGCTGACGGCTGGGATGGTGTGGGGTGATGTTGGGGCTCCCGTGTTGGTGGAGCTGGAAGGAGAGTTTGCTCACACCACGAGGCTGGTACCTGTCAGCAGACCTGGTAGTCCTTTTTGTTCAAGGTATATGTTGTGAGTTAACTGTGCAAGAGAGAAACTCCTCGTCTTATACAGAAGCAGGCCTTTAGCATCTTATGTAGGACCAGAGAAACACGACATCCTTGGGTGCAAATGCTACCCGGCGGGACCTAGAATTGACGTGACCTTAAAATGATTAATGTTGAAATCGTTTTCCAACCTTGGCTGTGCACGTTTGGCTCTCGCTTTGGCAAGGAATGCTGAGAGCCATGCTCGGAGCCCACTAGTGCTCCGCTTAAAAAATATTCACAGTGAAACCTAAACTGACATGTAACACACTACGTTACAAATTCTAAACTTGCCCCAGATTTGTCCACAAAATCGTTAGGATTTGTAGGCTGCCAGCCTGCTTAGATTATTTTGCATCAAAACCATGCAGAAGTTGTAGTTTTGTATGGTTTTGACACGTGCTCTGTTTCTAGTTTGGTTTCAGCTCTCGGTGAAATGCGGGGTTATGACTCTTTCAGTCAAAATGAAAGCGATTCTGATATTCCCCCGTGTGTAAATCCAGACTGCTGAGTTTCCCGTAGCTCAGTTTGCAGTTTCCTTATGAAAAACTGATTAGCGTTCTCCACTGTGTGTTCGGTGGAGGCTGCTGCTTTCTTATTGCGGATTTGGGGTTATAAATATGCCACATGCGGGACTGAATGTTGTCCTGTAGGTTGGTGGTGCGTTCGATGGGACAGGACTGGTGGGGAGATGGGAAGGGAGAGGTGGTGGCTGGAGAGGTAGGAGTTGGTAAGGGGGTGGCGAGGCAGAGGAGGGTGAAGGGCGAGTCAAACATATGGGACCTTCTGGTGAGTGGGAGACCTGATTTGGGACAACGAGAGCAGTAAGAGGTGAGGAGCAAGTGTTCCATTCAGGGTCAGGTGAGTTACAGCATGGAAATGATTGAAAGCTGCAGGGAGAAAGGGAGAGTGAGCATTTGTAAGCCAGAGGATGAAGCTGATATGGCAGGCTGGTGAGTGAAAGTGGGATGACAGAAAATAGGGAGGAGAACTGGATTCGGCACTTTTCAAAAGAGGAAAGGGGATGCCTGGGAGTAGCAGAAGTGGGGAGGAGACCCCAAAATGCTTCCACAGTCCAGAGTGAGGAAACCTTTTTGAGAGAGGTAGCCTCAGAGGAAAGGGTTTGGGTACCAGAGCTGGAAGGAACAGGGTAGGAGGATGGCTCTGTCCTTTGTAATGGAGGAGGTGCAAGAAAGCAAAAGTTTACCTGCTTGTTATGCAACTTCAGCTTGATTGCAATCAGGTAACAGTGATTTCTGCTGTTTGTTTTGGTTGAGTAACAGCCAAGGGACCCAAAGCCAGAAACCTGGGCCAGATTTGAGACAGGTGGAATTCTGACTTGGGCCGTCACTTGCAGTGACGTTGGGGCTCCAGCTCTGATCCCAGCGCGGGGGAGACGCTGCGCAGCCTACAACTGAAGCACTCATGGAGTGGAAACTAATTGGCGTGTCTGAGATGGAGAGATTGTGAAGAAGCAGACTCCTCTGTCAAAGGCTGCAAAACCATGACACGGCTGTTGGGGTGGGATGCTCTCGAGGGAAGGTGGGTTGCTGTTTGATGTCTTCTGAGTGCCTGGGTTTAGAAACAGCAGAAAACGATTTAAAGCCTCTGTGCCAAGCACCTCTTCCAAGCTCTTTTCTGAAGATGGAACCATTTACTCTGACAGATTTTTTTTTTTTTTTTTTCCCAGACGCGGCGATTCTGTACACGCCGAGTCTCAGACTTGCTGAGGAAACGGTTGATGCCGTTGTGACAGTTTGACATTCCTCAGTCGTGGGATGTTTTTCCCCCTTCTTTCATTTCACCCTTTTAAAAGTAACCCTTTCATTCCTGCTGTGTTAAGCAACAAATCCCTTTGGGGGCACCTTGTGCTAAAGTATCAGGAAAGTGGTCACCCGCTGATAATTGCTGCTCCTGCCTATTAGTGCAGCTGTGTGAGCTGAAAGCTTGTTCTCTCTCCTAGGTGGAAAGGGAGGGGTGGGAGAGTGAAGGACCCTGTGGATGGGATGGGGAGAAACATGATTTGGGGTGTATAGTGATGCTGAGGTGAGGGGCTGAACTGCCAAGCATGATTTGGGGGCCTGTCACCTCCTTCCTGCCCCCCACTCCGCTCTTGAGAGGCTGATGTGAGCTGGGGAGATGCTTTCCCTTTGGATCTTCTGTGGAAGGAGGACAGGCAGAGCAAGGCAGGTGTGAAGTGTGGTTCTGTGTGCCCTCCCTTCTCCCCCACCCCCTTTGGTTATAACAGCTCTCCTCTTCTTTTTTTGAAGGGGGTTTCCAGAAGCAGACAGAGCCTGGGAAGTCCCTGGCAAAGAAGCTGTTGTCTGAGAGTCAGGCTAGGGATGGGAAAGTGGGAAAGGATCTGATGATTCGTGGAGGCCAGCGACCAAAACCACCTGCTGCTCGCAGGAATGGGAAGGAAGGGGAAAATGGATCCAAGCTGAAAGTGCTCAGTGAGGTTTGCTCTTTGCAGCAGGGCTGTGCCAGTGGGATCCTCCCAGTTGAGCACTAAGGTAAATGAAACGCCTGTCTGTGCAATTCTGGTTTTAATAGTAGCTAGCACGGTGCGCTTGTAAATTAGGTGACACTTAAATTCTTATAACTGACAGCCCTCAGAGAGATTTTCAGATCTGGGACCTCTTTCTCCACTTCACCAAGTAAGTGTGGGCAGACCAAGTTGTAAAACCCTTCCAGAGGAGGAGAGTGTGAAGTAACACAGAATCCAGCCCTGAACACTGAGGAGGAGAACAATTGTGTAGCTCTTACCCTGTGCTCTGCTGCCCAGACCCCTCTTTCTGTTTCTGTAGAGGCATCTTTGTATAGTACTGGCGTGCCAACTGAAGAGACTTGTCTCACAGACTTCCACCGTTGCAACCTGTCCGTCACTGGCTAATTGCAATCTCTAATACAGTAATTCATGCGACAGGGAGGCTTGGAGAAATGCCATTTTGAGATGTGAAGCTTTTCCATCCTGGTCTTGCCCTGTGTGTTTGTTCTTTATGGCAGGAATTGACATTTTGTAAATACAGAAAGTCTCTGAGGTCTTGTTGGAAGTCCTGTTACAGGTAAATAGCTAGTCCCAAAGCTCTTGACAACAAATGTGCATTATTTGCTCCCTTCACCCTCCTTCTAAATCATTGTTAAGTGCCCTTTTTGGATGATTACTATCATCAGATTCCAGATGTAGAGGTTTAAGTAATTAGATACCACCCTTCCCAACTTCAGCCAGGCTCTGTAGAGTGCTTTGAAATAAAAGCTATTATTTAAATCCAGTTTATCTTCCTTCTCCTTATGTATTGTTTAATAGTAGTATTTTCTTTCCCCAGAGCTAGAGCTATGGGAGGTTCATGCTACTTCTTCCTAATTCTGAAATCTAAAGCCTTCTCAGGGGGGTTTGCCTTCCTGTGGGTTCCTGGCTCTCCCCAGTGTCCTTCCTCCTCTCTCTTTCTCTCTGCCATCTCCCCTGCTTTCCTCCTTCTCTTCCCTCAGTTATATTAAAAGGCTCCCGGTAGCTTTCAGCTTGCATGGTCAGGATTATAGTACGTCTTCGGACGCTTTTTCTCCCATGAAAGGTTTTATTTCAGCACGGTGCTTGTTAGCAAGTCTGCACAACAAAGGCAGTATGTTAGCACTGTGTCCTCTTAGCAAGCGACATGCCCCCCGTTTCACCCTGCACGAAAGAGCTGCGTAAGCGAGGCAGAAGTGCGTTTGGTCCTGAACAAAGCACTTTCACTGTGGGAAGATAAATTCATAGCAAGCAGTGATCGTTTAAGGGAAGTGATAAGAAGACCCAAGAAGGAGAGAATCTGTCTCCCAGTCTGCTGCTTGCCCAGAGCTGGTCTGGAGCAGAGGGATCTTCTCAGGGCATCCTCCAGCTGCCGGCTGGACTGCCGCTGCTGTGGTTTTGAACAATCTGGGTCCTCTGAGAAAGCTTTTTAGCAGTGCCACAGCCCAGCCTTTTCTGTTTGCTTTTGCATTATTTCAAACAACGAGGCAATGGGGAGATAAGTGCTTAAAAAGCCTCCAAAGCAACCACCACAAAGTCTTTAGCTTTGCTGCGAACTACAAGAAAACAAAAAAGTGTTAAGAACAGACTGCTTTGTTGTGTGTTTATTTGTGGCTGTAGGGTTGCACAATGAAAAGGGGGTGCTTGGATTCACTCTGGCTCTTTGCTCAGCACTATGGTGTTGTTGCTTCTGTGTTGCAAAACTTTGCAGGGGAATTTATCAATTGAAAACTTACTTGATTCATTTATCTGATAATAATGAAAAGACCATGCATATTCTCCCCCTTCTTCTTTTCAGTAGTACAACCTCAGCTTCCCAGCACCCAGCACAGGGCCTTTTTTGAATGCCTTGTTGGGTCAAAGGTGCACTTGATATATGGCTCCAGGCAGATTTTTTTCTGTGTGTGCAAAATGTAGTTTGGTTTTCATGCAAAGCTCTGTGCTCTTGGTTCATTTCTTCTTGTGGTTTGGGCTTTAAGTAAAAGTTAAGACTTCTTTTAATGGGGGGAGAGAGAAAGCCATATGACCGGAAAGTTTTGGATTTCACATCTTTAAATCTTTACAGAGCATGAAGAATGGGATTCTCTCATTCTCCTACCATGACAGGCTGAGCCTGGACCGGGGGAAAGGAACTGAGGTGACAGGGCAATATGGATAGACCAAATCATTTCAGATGGGTGACTCTTGTGTTGCATGCTTGGGTTGTGTTTATTGGTAGCATGTGGGTTTGAACAAGGCACGCGTTCAGTTTGGGGGGAGAGAGGAGGCTGGGAGGGGAAGGAGAAGGTGGAGGGGGGGAGTTAATGGAAAAGTACAGTGAAGAACCTTCTGAGGCGAGAATAAGTAGTGAAGGTCTATTAGCAGTTGATGACAATTTACATGTATTACTTATGTAAAGATCAGCTCACAGCAGGTAGAGGAGCGTGCTCCCATGTGAGCTGTCAAAGGCTCTGTCTGCCTCCGGAGTGGGAGGGAGCATGGGAGTCGCTGAGGCTGAGTTTTTTCAATCCGCAAAGGAGCGAATAGTCTGAAGAATGGCAAAGTGCTTCAGGTGGAAAGAGAGGAGACTGGCATGCGCTGAAGATACCCAAATCCAGGAAGAATACTGGTAAAAAGTCCAGGCAGTGAGCAGCCACAGGGGTAGTGGGCAAGGGGATGGTTTTATGCTGGGTTTGGAGACTTGGAGGGGTGCAGAGCTGTGCTGGGAGTCTGCAGGGGATGTCCCTGAATTAGGAGCCCAGCCGTGGCCTCACATTGTTCCCATGCGTGAGGCCGGAAAGGATAGCTATGGGAAAACATCGGCTTCTGCGTCCTGGTCAGCAAAGTGCATCCTAAACTCTGAAAAAGCGCCCTTCTCAGTTATGCTCTCATTTTGTAAGATGATACCAGAAAGTGAGAGTCATTCTGAGGGGTTTGGCCTGCTAAAGAGGCTGGAAGGAGTGGGTGACTCTGGATCAGGCCCTCCGTTAGCTCGCTCCATCCTGAGGGAATCCACCGTGGACTCCTCAGTGCAGTATGTGCCTGAGCTGGGGGTGGCTCGGATGCTGGTGGAGGCAAGCTGCCTGGTGCATAGGAATGCAAGTGTTTGTGCAGTTCTTGCAGGAAAAAATAAACCCTGTACTGATAGAAGACGCTGATGAATGCGTTGCCCAAGGTTTGCAAATCTAGGAGTCAGGTTTGCTCAGGAGGAAAGCGGCTTCTCCCGAGCAAGATGCAGAGACTTGCAGCTCTGTTGGTGACTGAGACGCTGCCCGCTTGCCTGGCTAACAGCAGTGCTCAGCAGCTGCTGGCTGCCTGCTCAGACTCTCTTTTGCCATTCCAGCATCCCTTTGGGTAAGACCCTTCTTTCTTTGCTGCCAGAGACGAGAACACCCCTGGGCTGGCACGAACCTTGCAGACACCCAGGAGCACAGCTTTATAGAGCGTTTGGAGAGGCTGAGGCAGATGCAGTGCCATTGCTCGAGCACACTCAATGCCTTGGACCCCATGGCGTGGCTGAACCCAGCATGCCATGTAGGTGGGTCCCCCCAGCATCGGCTGACTTACTAACCGGTGAATTCTGGTTCATGTAACAGAACTGCTCTGCCACCTGCTTGCCAGGAAGAAGCTACAGGACAAACAAGAAAAGTGATTAACCTTGCCCCGTGCCCCAGCAGTGCAGCGAGTGTGCCAGCCAGTGCCCAAGGTGGAAGCAAACTGGTTTGACCATGTTTACCTGGAGGGAGCGGGGAAAATGGAGAGTGGAAAATCCCCAAATACGAGGCCAAAGGGAGAGAAGTTTCAGAATAGGGGTTAAGGAAGAGGAAGAAAAGTGCAGGCTTTGGGGGCAAAAGGGACTTCCCCCCAACTAAGCCAAGGTCAAAGGGAGGGTTCCTGGAGAAGGGAGCAGGGTCTGTGTTACAGTCGATTTAAGGATACAGTTTCTCAAGAGGAGTTCAAGGAGAGGAAGCAATGACGAGCTTATAATTAACTTCCCTTTTTCTCCCCTGGATCTGTGCATCTCCTGTGTTGCTGAAATCCTTTGCAGAATCTGTCTTTAGTTTCAACTATGGCATGTGTCTGGTAACATGGGAACTGGTGCCTACGGGGTGAAGCCTCTCGAAGGCTTAGCTGGTGCCCTGGGAGAGTGGGTCTAGACGATTTGGTGGTGGGGTTTGAGAAGTAGTTGCTGCCTAAGGGATGTGCCCTTCAAAGGTGCTCCAAAAGATGCTGGAGATGAGCGGAGAGGGAGCATGGTGCGAGACAGCAGTTCAGCTTGGGGAGTGTCCAGGAGAGGGAGCTGGATCCGGGAGGGAGCAGCACATCTAGGAAATGCTGCACACGTGTAAGCAATAAACCGCGCTTGCCGGACGTGGGCCCCGATGGCTTGGGAGGGTGATGGATTGAAACGTAGGTGGAACGGCCAGGATTTGATTTGGGTTAGGTGAGTTCTTCATCAAATTAGGGCTGTTGCTGGTGGGATTTAGTTGTGAAATCAAAATATATGAAATATCAGCAGTGCAGTGTCTTGTGAGAAATCGGTGCTCTGGGAGAAAACCACTTTGGAGCCCGAACTGGGCAATCTTTAGATGTGCAGTTCATGCCAACCTATAATGCAGTCTTTGCTGCTTTCAGACTTAAAAAGGCTGTACAGTATTTTGTACATACAATGTGTACTTTTCTGCAATTGCTATAGTTTCTTTTTCCTAATTTACCCTTTCCTTGTTTATCTTGCATACTGTGCAGAGGTCTAATTTAGATTTTTTTTTAGAAAAAAACCTGCTTAGCAGTTATGGGTTGGGACAGCAATTTCTGTAGCATTTAGAGGTGAATTTGATTAGCACTTTTGGAAAACTGCAGGAAATTGCAGTGCTAATCAAGGGAAATCAAGCCATGGAGTTTTAAGGCAGAGTTGGTCTTTATTTTTTTTTTTAAACCAAAAATGAAGATATTAAGTTGTCTGAGGCTCAGAAGCATTATATTTCTGCCTGTTGCGCGTGTCAGGCTTTCTGATTACACAGTTGTGCTGAACAGAGTGTTGGTAGAAAAATATGAATGCTTTAAAATATAAAACACTTAATTTGCGGTCCAAAGCTGATTCTTTAGTGTTGCGATCAGTTTTTTTTCTCTTGTCCCTCCCTGTCCGTAATTGAGTAAAATATTCTGCATGTCTTTTATTAGTTTGTAAAATCTTTCAGTGTGTATAAAAGATGGACGGGAAGAGATGCAACTGATTAAACCCCCAACTTTATTGTGTTAGCGCAGTGATTCAGGATCTGTTGAAATCAATGGGAACCCTCCCGGTGACCTCAGATATGCGTTGAATTGTGAGTTTTAGTGGTTTTTCAAATGAGAACAAAATAACATGCCGTGTGCAAAGCGATGGAGTAAGTGTTAAGTGGATTAACTGAAATGCACTGGAGGCCTTTGTGTGTGTCTGGGGGAATGGGACATTTATTTTTATTCCCTGGGGCTGCAGACTTCGGGTTGCAAGTCAAACTTCAAAGAAATGGGAATCCAGGCCTGAGCTCCGGGTATAGTTTCACATAGGCTTTCCACCAGTGTTCCCAGTGAGAGACACCAACCAGATGAACACCAGAATTCTTGTTTGCAGAATGACAGCATTCAGATAAGGAAGGAAACAGATTTGATCATTAACTAAGGAAGACTGGGGGGAGACAGATCGGCCTTTTGCAAGACCTCTGGTATTGCTGCATGTGACGTGGCTGGTGTTTGGGTAATGTTTGAAAGACGGGTAAGTTAGCTGCTGGGAGCAAAATGTATGGAGCATAATCAGGAAATGTTGGCCTTCATAATTTTTTTCTGAGAAATGGAGATTACTGCAGTTACGAATTGCAAATTGGTAACTGGAGGAGATTCCTAAAATATGAGATAATCCCTAGAAGCCGACCAACTTTCTCTGTAGAACATCAAATTCTAGGTCTATAATCTGTAATTAAATTGCTTATGTGCTGTTAAAAAAAGCATCTGTCTGTTCTAAGATTGTCCAGTGCAAGAGCATAGACACTATAAATGAGAGCGCTGTAGTGACATGTCAAAAGTAGCAATTTAGAGGACAGGAAAATATTAAGACTTTGTATTTCCAACCTACCAGGATGTGAGAGGATCCAGAAGGTCAACCCATAGCATAACTACTGTCTTTTGCAATTGTGATGGATAACCATTAACTGTTACGCTGCCAGAGGAATTAAGGTGTCCTTTAGACACCTCTTAAATGGTGTGTATGAGTTTAAGCCGTCTCATTAACAATATTTTGAAATATTAAGTGTTTTCAATATAAGGAAAAAATCCAATATTTGGTAGATGCATGGATAGTGCTATGTAAAAATGGAGGTACGTTGTCCTCTCAAGTCAAAGCATAACCTTGCAGGCACAATCTGCTATCAGTTTGCTGTGGGTTATTTGTACTGGGAGCAGCAGACGTTGTAAATCACCATCAACAACAAGACCCATGTTGGAGCTGTTGTCTATTTACACTGCAAAATGTTTTGTGAAACTGAAATAGGAGGAGTCAGAAAGTACAGCTGTGTCTTTGCTGCTGCAAAGCTGAAGGGAGTTGTATGTGCTCTTCTGGCTGCTTCAGCTGTGCTCCCCAGTATCTGTGCATGAACTGAGGGTTTCTTGGTGTCTCCTTTCCAAATGCTTCTTGTAGAAAGGAAATTCTGTCTGAAAGTCTTGAAATTACTGCATTACTTTCACTTGTACTCGGCAGTGCAATTAGGCCGTTTTCCTCATCTGCCTTAGGAGATGAATAGCGTATGTGACGAACCTAGGGTCACACAGAGTCTAACAGAGCTGGGCTGAGCCTCCTGTTTCTGCACTGGGTCAGGTCGCTCAGTTACAGGGAGCTTTTCGCAGAAGTGTATTGTTGAGTTTGCCTGAAGCAAGTGGCATGTCCCTTACAGCTGTTGAGGAGAAAATTATCCCAGAACAGACTCTGTGCCATTTCCTGGTGTGAAGGCAGAGACAGCATTTATAGAATTCCTCTGCCTTCTGTATCGTGGTTAATAGAAATGACTGTGTTGTATTTTAATGGAGATGAGGACGTGTGAATAAATTCCTTCCCAAGGCATGAATATACTACTGTAACTCTGGACTCAAAATATGTACTTCAGCCTGCATGATTTCTAATACTTTTTTTTTTTTCCCACCTCCTTGTTTTCCTCTAGTTGTGGCCTTCTTGGTGGCGTATCATCAAAACAAGCAGCTAATAGGAGAGAAGGGGCTGCTCCCTTGTAAACTGTACCTGCAGAATGTCAAAAAGTATTTCAAAGGGAAGATAAACCTGGATGCTCTGAGCTATGCGCCGACAATCATCTGGTTTCTGGACTGGTCAGACATGGACAGCATCTTGGACTACCTCTCCCTGTTTGGCCTGGCAGCTTCAGCCTTTGTATTGGTAACTGGATGTGCAAACATGGTCCTCATGGCTGTCCTGTGGGTTCTCTACCTCTCGTTGGTCAATGTTGGACAGATCTGGTAGGTTAACAATCTCTCTACTTTGTTTTTCTCTGTAATCGCTTGCTGTTCGTTGTACACATTGGCTTTCTATTACCCTTTCAGGTTGGTAATCTGGTAAGGAGCGATGTAGGAACGTGAGATAAGAAAAGCATTTGGCACAAGTGAGTTATGGGCATGCTCCTGCTCTCTCTTGTACCTGGGATATCTGCTCTGATTTCTGTTGTCCTCTGTGAGAGGCAAATTGGCTGCATAATGTGCCATGCTCCACGTCGTCCCTGCTGTGGAGTACTTTCCCTCATGGCTGTTGCAAGGGAATTCCCTTAATAATTACCTTTGAGATGGTTTCTCAGTTTTCAGTTCTATCTAGAAAAGAGCTGGAACCGTCAGGATAAGTACATAAAACCGGTGGGGTAAAAAAAGTGAAGGAGAAATGTCTGCACATCACCTTGCTGCAGGGAAAGACTGCGGTGCAAAATGAAAGGCTTTAGGTGGTCCTCACAGTTGTCAAGGTGCCAACTACATTTGTTAAGAGGATGGGCCCTTAGGAACCACATTTCATTAGTTGACCTCTTCAAGTACCTCTCTGCCTGTGGCAGAGGTGATATGGTAACTTTGCGGAGGTAAAACGTCATGCCGTGAAGGGGTGCCCAAGCTGTGAACATGATACAGCTGTGTCATTGAGGTGTTCTGGCTCTACAACACGTTACAGGACACCTTCCGTATAGATGAGCTCAGTGAATTTAATTTTAAGGATTTGCATGTGCTTGGGCAGCCCCGCGTCTTGTCCTGTCCCATTCATTCCTATCCTACTCCAGATGGTATGTAAGTGGGTGAAAGATAACAGCTTCAGTTTTCTGAAAAGCTCTATTCTCTGAGCTCTTAACTCAGCGTGAACTTAAGACTGTGAAAGCAAGCCACAAGATTTGAAAAATAACTTGGTGGATAGTTTTCCATTGCCCATTTCCAAGTTACTCCAAAATCGCTTGTCTGTTTTTCTAGATGTTTTATGTTACAGGGCAAGAATTCAAGCATCGTCCCGCTCTCATTTCCAGAGATACAGGAGCCTGTGTCATTGTAGCAGCAAAATCTGGATGTGTTCCTTGACTTCTTTCTCTTTGCGTTTCTCGTTGGGGGGGGGGCGGAACCCCAACAACCTCCCCCTCAAGCTGCAAAGGTTTTTTAGCTGAAAGCTGGACCTGCAGTGACTCCCGAGGCTGAAGGTTTGATCTGGCTTGCTCCTGAAGTGGTGGGCTAAGACAGTAGCATGACAGGCTTTCTTCGTTAGTGCCCACAAAGCACTCCAGAGTACTGGTGCTGCTGCTGTAGCAGTGTTATAATGTCGTTATAGTTTTGATTAAAAAAAGCTAGCTGGAATGTGTTCTCTGTGTCTCGTTGGGCAGTCATGTTCTGTGCTGGTCCTGTGCTCCCAGTTGCTTCTCCTGGTACAGGCAGACTGAAGGCAGAAGTGTGATGTCTTTTCTGTGGGTGCTGGAGGGGTGACAGTCCTGCAGAACTCTCGAATTTTTACCAAAAGAAATCCAGTTGTGCCTGTTGAATGCATGGCTGTTTTGTCATCTTTCAAGTCTTTAAGGGAGAGGCGAAGGGTGTGGGATAGAGAGGGGAGCCTCTTTCCACTGCTGCACTGAACCACCACCAGTGTCCATCAGACCATGTCCAAATGCCCCTTCCTGAGGGGGTTAGAAGCTCACGGGCAAGCGTTAGGTCTCTGCAGCTCTGAAGACAATGAGCTGGCCAGCAGGAATGCAAGCGGAGCCCAGAGTTTGCCTTTTGTGGATGCTGTGGTTGAAAGGAATTGACTCTTGATATTTGAGATAAGGCTGTGTTTTTTCCTCCTTTGCTACTTCAGATTTGGAGTTTAAAAGTTACTCTGGGACAGGCAGGTGACTCCTGGTATACAGCAATAACACACCAAGGGAATGGGTCAGGTTCTTCTGGGGAAGGGGTGAGAGAGAAAAGAGGGGGGGATAGGAGGCATTGCCTCAACTTCATCTCTTCTTAATTGTGGCATCAAATATATTAAACAGGAAATTAGGTTCTTCTTGTAAAGGGGTGAGGGAAAAGAATCAAAGCAACGCAGCGGTACAGTTCATTCAGCTGTGGTTACATTTTTCATTAGATCCTCTGAAATGGGTCACTGGGTGGTCAAAACCATATTATTATTGTGCATACAGTGTGACATTCAATTCCTGGAGAAGGGGATGCTGGGTGGCTAGGTACTTACGGTGCAAGTAAACATTGGGAAAGAGCAAAGGGGGGATTAACTAATTTCTCATCGTCCTTCAGGACATTGTGGTGGCATGAGGGATGAGCTGCAAGTACCTGAAATCTCATGAATTCTGCTGCTGATCATGGGTGGGTGGGTGGCAGCACCGGCCTTAAAACTAAGGCTGGCTTTAAAACTCCCTTTTCATGCTGGTTTGTAGGTGGGGTTAGATGGTCCGTTACCTTTGTCTTACTCTCAAATTTGGGGAGATTGAGAGGTTTTAATGAGTTCTGATTGTTCTCCAAAGCATCTGTTGCAGACCACAGTGACTTCTTATAAAGGGGGAAAGGACAATGTTGTCAGGCATTCCTGATCGGAGTTACGAGATAGCTCAGCAGAGAGGCGTCTGAAATGAGGAAGAAATTCCTCCTGTGGCCACATTGTTTTGTGGTTATTGTACGGTCTTTCTTAGTGTTCTTCTGCAGCCAGCAGGCGTGGACTCCTGCAAGCCAGCACTGCTGGGCTGGGCACAGACCCGTGGGCTGACCCGATCCAGAAAAATCCTTTGCAGTAGTTGCTTGGGAAGCCAGTTCAAGGAAGATATGGGATGATAAGGAGGAATAGAGTTCTCTTCTTTAGGCCAGCGAGGAACAATTTATTCCTTTTATCGCCTTTTCTTTTTCTATTTTAATTTTAAATGTTCCTATTTATTTTGGGCTGGAGTCTCCAGATACCGGGCGCTGCTGAAGGAGCGAGTCTTTCAACTGCTGTCCAGCTGGCTTGGGCTCAGAGTCAGAGGAAGCTTTAGAAGAGCAAACTGTCTGCTTTGAAGGGCAGGACGTGTTCCCCGGTACTGCCGACCTCCACCTGTGAGCTGGGGAATACGCTGTGTGCCTGGGGACAGCTGAGCCTGCTGTGACAGCACAGCAAGGGACCAGCTAAAGGTCTTGGAGGGTGTTATAACCCTCAAGAAAGCCGCTCCTGGAACGGGCTGATGTGAGCTGTTTGTGATGGATTTTGTGGGATAAGGATTACTTTGGCAACCTAAAATCCTGAGAACTGAGGCCAGGATGTTGTCCCAGCCCTGAATTCTTGACTTTGCCAGTTTGCTGTTGGCTCTGCCAAAGCGCAGGTGAACTGTCTGAAATAAGATGCACTTCGGTGGTTCTCAAAACTAGGCTAGCTTTCAGAGAACACCGTATTAATTTTGGTACCTGTGAAATGCGGGGCCAAGATTGCCTTTGCCAAATTTGAAAGTAGAATGCACAGGGAAGCTTTTGTAATTCTGGGCACTCTGTTCCCAAAACAGCTGTGGTATTCGGGCTCTGCTCAGACGAAACCTGGCCGTGTTCTCTGGGTCGTGGGGCATGTGTATAATGGTGCTGCACTTGCATCACAAGCTCAGTGCGTCTGTCTTCAAATACTGGATTTTTTTTCCCCTCTGCCATTTTTAACTTTTCCTTTTGAAGTAGGAGGAGACTGTCAAGAATCCAAAAATCTGCCAGTACAAAAGAATATATAATGTCTGACCCATAGGCTGGGTGAAGTGCTTAATCACGATTTTAATTTTAGCCTTCCTTTTTCTTGTAATTTCTGCAGACTATGCCTAATTTCAGTAAAATAATAATAATAAAAAGTGGTCCTAGCTTGAGTGTAATAGAAGCTATTTAATGAAGCTAAAGAAGCTTAAAAAGATTTTGTGGGCATTCCCCATACTTCAGCGTCCATTTTGCAGACTGCAAGTCCTGCTTGTCTAGGTTCAGTCACTGGAAGAACGGTGCAGCTTAACAGGTCCAATATGAATGGCTTTGCCTTTCTCCCCGCTTCCTCCCTCCTGAATATTAATATAACGGATTGTCGTACATTTAAACAAGAATGGGAAAAGCTGCCCCTTTGTTTAAAAGTAAAAATACTTGTTGCAGGTGACCTCATGAAACCTGCATTTGTGGTTTTATTCCATATGGTTTCTTCTGGGGCATATGTCTGCAGAGATGGACCATCAGCAGTAGAGGTCCTTTGTTAGGACAAGCTCTCCGGGAGAGGCGTTCCGGCAGAAGTTGAATCTTTTTTGTACCAGACTAACTAATGCACTTCTAAAGTGAATTTGCAATTCTGGAATAAAATCACTTTTATCCCACAGTAAGGTGTCTCCAGAGAGCTATTACATTTTCTTATATAAACAAACTTTTAAACTACTCTGCCACTGATCTCCTGTTTCTTCTTCTGTTGTTTCCTCACTGAACCACCCCCCAGCATTTTCAAATGTCATCTGAAAACCCTTCCTTTCCCTTGGTTATTGTGTTGTTTCATTTTACAAAGCATATTGCCCACTGTTAGAGAGCATTCAGTGGTACAGTTTGTAAGACACTTGATACAAAAGCTAGAATTGTGGTTTTTTAAATCCTATTGCCTTTTTTTCTTTCATGACTAAGATTCTGGTAGAGTTACAAGAGCTCAAGGGAATAGGTTAAACAAGCCAATAAATAAAACCTTATAGCATGAGGTGGCTACAGCGTTCTTTTTGGTGTGTTCTTCCCTTGTGGAAAATGTTGGTGGAGCTACTGCTAACAGGTATTTAGGGTAAAATAAGACTAAGCAGCACACCTTTTTTTCTGCGAGGCATATGAAACTGAACAGTGCTTCACCACTGCACAACCCCAGAGATTGTAGGCGAGTGCCATTTGAGCTGTGCTCACGTGCCCATTGAAGCCCGTGCGCCCAGGTGGTTTCCAAGAAGTCGCAGATGCTGCATTCTAGAGCATGGAGGGGAGGACATGCCTTTGTCTTTCTGGCCCCAAATGCGTGGTGTGTTTTCATATTTAGCTGATTGAACGTAATATTAAATAGCTTTTAACTTTAATATTAAGGACTTATTGGAGGGACAGGTATACTGCAGGTCACAAAAGTATGTCTCTGAGGCATGTAATTTAATTGTAATTAAATTGTCGTCCTCAGAAGTTCATTTACAACAGAGGAAGAAGAAAGACTTGTATGTCATGGAGGTTTTGTGGTTTATATGTCTCATTAAAAACCACTTGACCTATGCAGGACTTTAATCACAGTCTTCTGTGTGCTAGCGGATGAACTGGTGGCTGGTTCAGGCTGAACTCCATTAAATGCTAGGGTGCTGATGAGATGCTCAGGGCTGTGTTTTCACTCTCCAGGAGGGCATTAGTAGCCATTAAATGGACCTCTTCCCCGCTTTCCTTCCTCTTGATTTCTACAGCTTTGGTTTTTCAGTCTAAAGCACTTGGGTTTTTGTCTCGTGTCATCATATCCAGTAGAGGTTAGAAACAGATCTCCCCCCGAGTTTCTTATTCCAGCTTGTAAAACAGCCAGTGTGTGAACTGTGGGCTGGATTTGGCAAAACATCACTCCCGTTTTTAAGTGTACGGGTTTGTGACCCTCTTATGACGAGGGCACAGCACTTACGGAGATACTCATTTTATGACTAGCAGAGTCCTAGTCTGACATGCAAAATAGAGACGGAAGAATCGCCCTTTGAGCTTCCAGCAGACCAGAGCCAGATCAAGGGTGAATGAACGTATCCGCACAGGGGCATTTGAGCTAATGCACGTTTTATTAAGTAGCATGGGTAATTTGGTCAGACTCTTTTGACTGCCCCTGAGCAAGCAAACACTGAAAGATCAGGAGTCGTGCAAGTAGGGAATAGGAACTTGTGTGTTGTGGGTTTTATCAGTATGCTTGGTTCACTTGGGAAGTTCTTTGAGACCTCACTGTACGGGCAGGAATGGATGTGTCGGGCTGTACTTAGCCTTGGCAGGGTCTTTCCACCGGTCTCTATCCTGCTTTATCTGCCTGTCTGGAAGTAATACAAGCTTGTACTGAGGGACTGTAAGACTTAATTAATATCAGCTTTACAGATATTAAAGTTTGAAGTGCAAGCAAAAATTAATGTGCCTGAATCCAGTGTACAATTTGGTGTATTAAAAAACAAAAAAGTATCTAGGATTTTAGATGAATTGCATTAACAAATATCATCTTGATGTGTATGCTAAATTGGAGTCGTTTGAAGTTTGCTAAGGGCTTTGCAAAGAACCCTTTTTGCAACCTAGCTTTATTTTTCTAGCTCTCCGAAATATCCCAATGACAACAACAACAAGAAAACTTAGAATATCTTATTCCTTTATCTGGCCCTGGCCTTGGCAATAAACCTCAGGAATTTCTTTGTTATTGTGGATCGCAGCCTCGCATCCCTTTTACTCTGAACTCCCCTCCCTCTTTCCCCAGAAAGAAAAGATTATCTCTAGAAACGTAAACCAAAAGTTGAAGGATCTCAGGGGGTCATCCTTCCTGTCGAGGAAGCTGCTTTTTGGCACTTCCTACTCGCACAGAAGAGAGGGAGCGGATCGGTTTCAAAGAATGCTGCGAGCAGTTGATGGGACATATTAATGAAAACAAAGATTAATACCATGTGACACTGTTGCCTTGCAGTACAACTGGGAACTAATGAGGCTAATGAGAACCATATTTTTGTTTGAGAGATTAAAATTTAATCATGGCTGATGTCAGAAATGAATCATTTAGCGTTTCCTCCCCCAGCATGTGTAAGGTTTCCCCTCCCTGCCCTAGGCTGGCTTTTGGGTTAGCAGCAGTCCTTGAGAGTCCTTGCCATCTACTCGCCTGGCATTCAGCATGGCTGGGAAGGAGGAGGGTGATGCCGTGGCTGGCGGGCCTTCCTTAGTCCCCGAGACCTGTAAATGTGTGCTCTGCAGTGTGAGGTTACTTGTCTTGGTTGAGGCAGTTGAGTTAAATGCAGGTGGCAATGGGTTGTATGCCATTAATTTAGGCTGGGTTTTTTAAAAGGGCAAGTAGGAGCAAAGAACGCAGTTGCCGTAGGATGTCCAAGGAGGTTTGAGTGTGCTCTTGCCCACATCTACTCCAAAAAACGTGCATTAGTCTGTGAGAGTGGAGTGGACTGATGAAGAAGCCAGGTCCAGCTATGACATGAATTTGAGAAGATCTGCATGAGCTGTCAGTAGGAGAGGAGCTGCCAAAAGCCTTAAGGGCTGTCAGGGCATGCTTCGGTGGGGTCTTGGGCTGCACCAGGTCTGGTCGTTGCCTGCTTCCGTGAATATATTCCTGAAGAAGAACTGACCCGTGGCAAGTCTAACTTGCCATTGAAACATGATATGAAAAACAAGAGAAGCGGCTTTGATAAAATGGTGTGCCAGGGGTTTTGGAACAGCTGCAGCACGGAGGTTGCAGCATTACTGCTGAGGCTATTGATTTTGTAGCAAGTAGTGCCTCTAAGATTAATGTCATCTGAATAATGTGAATGCTTGTAGGAACTTAAATAGGTTTAAAAAGAGGGAAACTGAAGAGGAATTTAAATATTTTACATTGACTGCTTGCATGTATTGTTTTGACTTATTGTAATTACTGGCTTTACTTCACTTAGTAGCACCTTTGGAAGATTTTTTTTTTTTTTTTAATTTAAATCTGCTGTAAGATAGCCAGAGATCGATAAAAATTAATTCACTGTATGTAGAAGAGATCATGTCTTTGTCCGCAGTAGAAAACAGTGTTGTGCCGAGGGTCCCCTTAAGGTGTGGGGAGGGGCTGTAGCGTTTTGTCCATACCGCAGCGTGCCCTGGGCGTTCGGGTGCTGACTGGTGCTGCTCCCGTGAGCATCCCATTGCCAGCCAGCTCCTTCTGCCCCAACACCTGCTCCGTCTGTTAAATGTGCACTGTGGAATTGCCCTCCGAGTCCTGGTTCATAACCTTTTATCATGTTAATCCCAGTAATGGCTTCTGTCTAAATGTCAGGACTGTTACCTGGATCTAGTAATTAGGAAAGCATGGAAAAGCAGTGATGTGTGTCTGCTGCTTGGCTTTGCAGAAAGCCTGATGAAATGACTTAACGTCGCAGAGTGTAATGCTTTGATAGCACAGCAAATGTCAGCAAAAGGCATGCAGCAATATTCTTTCACTCCCTTCCTGCTTCCCTGCCCATAACTTGATTTCATGAGAAGACCATGTCAAAACATCAGCAGCAATTGGGGTGGGATATGGGGTAAGGCCGTCGCACAGGGAGCTGTGTATACTCTATGGACAGCTAATAACACCCCACTGTTTCCTTTGCACAAACTGTCTCTAGGTTCCAATCACTTCTGCAAATCATGGCCGATGAGAAAATGAGAGCAAAGAAATTATCAGAAGATTATGTGGTTAGTGGCGTGGCTGTGCAGCGTCTGATGTACCATAGGGCTTTGCCAGAGACCGAGACAAATATTTTTTAATTGCTTATTATCTGGCACATCTAATTGCCAGCTGTATCCAGTATGTAGACTTGGGTTTTGATTCCACAGCTGAAAGATTTAGGAAAAGAATGAATGTTTTTTTTGTGATTTTTTTTTTTTTTTTTTCCCCTTTCTTTTTTAAACTGTAACTTGCCAAATAGCTTCATGCACCCAGTCTGGTCCAGCACACGTTCATGTTGTTTAACTCATCTAACTTCTCAAACAGCTGTGGTTGGAAAGAATGTTAATACAGTGATTGGTACAGCCGAGAAGCAATCAGGGGTTAGGGAAGGGTCCAAGCCGTGGTGGGATCTGTGTTTACTAACTTCCCTAAGGGTCTTAATCCAGAAATTTATTCTTGGGAACAGCGTTCACTACCAGTGGTGCCGGCTCATCACTGGGCTGGGGTTACTCCACAACCAGAGTTATTTGCAGGGCTGAGCCATGTTACTGGAGAAACGTTCCAGGTCTGTCTGGGTAAACAGCAGCTCTGTCCTGGAGGAGGGGAGGCGGGTGACTGCAAAAACAAGCAAGCTCTCTTGGGGGAAGGGTCTGGGGTGGAAAATAGGTGGAGACTTGCGTTAGAATAACTCTTTATGAATTTAGTGTAGAGGAAATGACCATGCTCTCACTGAAACCCATAGCCTTGCTGCAGACTTCTTCGTTTAATAGGGAATGGCTCTCAGTCTGCAGAACGTTGGCAGTGGGGCGCCGACCTTGAGAGAGAGATTAGTTAATGCAGTTAAATGATTCTTTTTTTTAAATCAAGGAATGGAATTACTGAAATGCAGTTTTCCTGGGATTTTACCTGCCAGTATGCTGGTAGTAGAAATACAAAACCTTTCTGCTGCTGGTCCTGAAAAAGCAGGATCGCAGCACTTGTGCTGCCTCCCCGTGCGCGCATGTGCACAGAAACACCGCAGCGGGACTGACCTCTTGTTCTAGGGCTCGAACGTGTTCAAGCTGATGCTGACCCCTTTGTTTTCCATCAGTGTCTGTTTCCACTTGCTGTGCACATGCTTTTCAAGTTTATTTCTGCCTAAGGAAATGCAGCGATTTCGGCAGGTCAGGCAGCCTGGCGCGGCTCCTGCCGGGCTCCGACGGGGCGAAGTGGAGCAGAGGAGCTGCGGTGCTGCTGCAGTGGCCTTCCTACTGCCGGCTCCCATTCTCACCTTTCCTGCCTTGGACTCGCTGTCTGGCTTAGGGAGCAGCTCAGAGAGGGGTTCTTGAGGCTGCCATTTCAGCATCTGGTTTTGGCACTGGAAGGATTTAACCACAGCAAACTTCACTTGAGTTTGGCAAATTCTGCAGTTGCGTAAGCCAGGGCTTGTAATAATTTTAGCTTTGGAAATGAGCATGGACAGAACAGTTGGCGAGTGCCGGGGCTTAGCTGGGTAATTCACGCTTGGTCTCTTAACCAAGGCTGGTTCCCTGCCTTGCAAGGGGAAGATGAAGTGGTGCTTTGGTGGCTTGCTGCCGCTTGCTTGGCCGCAGGGAGAGCCGGGCGGCAGTGCCCGACCGCGTCGCGGCTGCGCAGGGTGGGTGCGGGTGTGAGCACCCGGCGTGGCTCCAGGAGGGCGGCCGTCCCGTTCCTCATCTGCTGGTTGGCTCCAGCTCTGCTCAGGCACCTTTCCCAGCACCATGTGCAAACCGAGGAGTAAACCTCATCCTCGAGCGCTCTTTTTTTTAATGTTATCCCTGCTCCTTCCATTTAAATGTGGATGTTGTAATTACAGAGCGCAGAATCCCAGTTTTTAGAGATCTGCGACCACAATAAAGTGAATCCAGAAACCAGACGAGTGGTTTCATTTACTACCATTCTAACTTATTTCCTCCCCCCACGACCACTGTGCAATACTAAAGGCTTGGCAGCAACTGAAACCAGCTGTCAAAAATGTTTCTTACCCCCGCACTTTTAAGTTAATGATGTTCTGAAATTAATGGTGCACTAGACTAATTCTGTCATCTCATTTCGATGGACTCTCGGTCTCTTGCAAGTGATGTTTGCCAACTGGCTTCTTTGTTTAGAGGCAGCGTGCTGAGGAAGTGGATCCCCAGGTGCCAGGTACTGTACATATATATACATTGAAAAGATTTTTTTTTTTTTTTTGTCCTGAAGTGTTTACAGCTTTAATTTGATTGTTATATTGTGGTTCACCAAACAAGCTTTCGGGCACGTAAACCAAGTAAGTTTCAGGAGCATTATGTGCAAGACAGCAGTGGATGAGGTTTTCCACTTCTTGGAGCTAGGGAGGTGTCAGCCAGCATCTCGTGTCTGGTTGTCACATTGCGCTGGAAGTGGCTACGGCCCCACGCCGGGCAGAGAAGAGGCACAAGCCTTGGTGGTGGGGAAGAAAGTGGCCTGTTGTGGTGAAAAGCTGAAGGAGCTGAGTTTGATTAGTTGAGAGAAAGGAAAACTGGGAAAGGAGACAAAGATCTTCAAGTGTGTGAAGGCAGCAGAGAGGATGGAAATTAGCTGTTCTCTGTGTTGCTGTCTCCACGCAGATAGGACAAGAAGCTGTTGGTTTACATGGTGGAAAGGAAGGTGTAGGTTAGACATAAGGAAAAGCCTTCTAAATGTCCATATGGAGGAGCACTGGGCTGAATACCTGGAGAGGGAGGTGGAGTCTCCATCACTGCTTAGACAGGCGTCTGTCAGAGGTGATTCTCACACAGTCCTGTCTTGGGGCAGGTGGATTTTCCCACATTTTTCTATACTTCCATGGCTTAGCCCTTTTTTTCTCCCCTAGTGCAATGCCTGGATTTATGGCAGGCAGCTCATCCAGCTTTCCCTGTTACTGAAATTTTGGAAGGCAGCTCCTCACTCAGCCAGTTGTGTGTCCATTTGATTGCCCGCTGCGGCCCGAGGCTGCTGCTATCTCCTGGGGAGATGGTCCCCTGCTTCCTCCTCTCCCTGGCTGGGTGCTGGAGGGAAGACCGGGGTAGTTCATATGTCATGTTTCCATCCTTCACAGGGAAGGGATACCTCACAGTGTAGCTTCTGCCTGGTTTCCGTCGTGAAGAGGTGCTGCTGTGGAAACCTCGTTACAGCAGATTTTGGAGCCATATCCTGATGGAGAATAGAAAATGTTTCTGTACTACCCAAATACATTTTCCCCCATCCCAAGTTATACAGCCCAGAAAATAAGAGAGATTCATAATGGAGATGAAAGTTGACATCTGGGTTCACTTTCTGTAGAGGATGTTCTCCATGGAGAACAGTGAGAGAAGCTGTTAACACCAGCTGCAGATTAGGGATGCAGCGGGGAATTATCCCGCCTGTGGAAATCAGTTTAGTTGGAAGGATCGTGTGGTGTTGGGCGCTGCCGGGATGTGAATGGTGGGTAGGACTGTTTTTTTTTTTTTTCTTTTTTTGAATTATAAATACATGTATTTCCTAGTAAGCATCAATAGATGTAAAGGTAAGAGTTCCTATCTATGTTCTAATACTATTTCTTAATAGACCCTATTTAGAATTTTGTCATGTTTTACAGACTTACTAGAGGAGCCCCTGTCCCAGACAACTCTTGCATTAAATAATCTGTGTAGCTGTGGGGTAGGTGAGCAGAGAAGGAATGTAAATTTGTTGGGCAAGTCTGGCCGATCTGCTTTTCCTCCTCCTTGAGCAAATAGAAGCCATCATCCCGCATGCTTTGCATGCGGAAAAAAAAAAATTATGTTATGCGGAAAGGGTGGTGTTTTCTGCTGGGTTGGTTTGGGAGCTCCCTGTTGTTTGCACGGTGGTGCCCGTGTGTGGTTTGGAGACACGGGAAGCTCTTGCAGAGCCGTGTCTTCAAACCCAGCTCGGCTCCATGCTGCCTCCACCACAGGCACTGACGGCAGGAGGTATTTTCATCAGGAGTGATGTAGTTTAATGTAGTTTAAACTATGTTTTGCTATCAATTTTTGCTTTCCAGGAATATACTTGAGCTAGAATTAATCAGCATGACAATGTGGTGAAAACAATTTAACCCAAATATTTGATGATGTTTATGATTCCCAGCTGATACGTACAGTCTTTCTAAGTGTGACATGAAGTTTGCCTCTAATGACAAGTCATGGCTAATTACGTTGTTTCTCAAACCAGAAATCAGAAATGACATCACATTTTAATTTGATTTAGAAAATCTGAATGGAATATACTTTGAATTTGCAAAATTTCTGGTTTTGACAATGTACAGATCAAAAGTTACTCGGTTGAAATTTGCCAAAAAACCCCAAACCCGCGAAATCAAATCCATGTTCTTACTTGTCATTATCTGTCGGTAATGTTTCAAATGCCAAGGCAGGCAGTAGGAAAAAAAAAAATCCATTTTTTTAATAAACACTTCTGTTTATTCTGTATAAGCAAGGAAAAGGACCTTGAAAAGGAAAAATGGTAATTAGGTTCTAAACTACAACCTGAAGTCTATGGGAATTGGGTACCTGCATGTTTGTACCTATTAAAAAAAAAAAAAAAATCCCTGCAAGAAGCCCTGCTGCTTTTATGTATTTGGAGTGGGCCATTTGGTTTGGTTTCCTTGGCATTTGTATCACAGGCTTCTTCAGAGAAATAAATTCACAAGTGTTTGCCTGTCATCACATGACAAGTTATGGAGCCTAGATTGATGTAATCAGCAACAGACACACGTCAGAAAACTTAATGTGGTTCAGAAGAATACAATATTTTATTAATTCCTCATTTTGTGTGTGTCTCTGTGTGTGTGTTTTAAATGAGCCTCAGGGGGTTCTTAACTTCTGCCAAGAAATAATAATTCGTACAAGTTTGTGTTTAACTGCACCACAACTGTGGTGGAGAATAGTGAAGTTAGGTTGCCCTTAATGACAGATATCTTTATAAAGAGCCGCTTTTATTAAGAAAGTTAAAACTTATTGTGCATTTTAAAGTTATTGCTCTCTATATGTCAGTAGCCCTGTATGAATTTGTTACCAAATACATAGTAAAATATTTAGATTGATGGATTTTAGAATTATTCGAACTATATGCGTATAAAATTTGCACACCTGAACGGGACATTTGCAGTAAGAGCAAATCTTTCTGAAAATCTTTAAAAGGGGTATTTTTTTTGGTTTGGGTTTTTTCCTTTTTTTTGGTTAGCGTAACGCAGTATGCTGCAGATACAAATAATAAAGCCCTGCTGTGGGATTGAAGCCATAACGGGAGCAAACACAAGCTGTCTGTTGAAGAACAGCATCTTAAAACTTGTTAACCTTTGGGTTTTAGTTTTAGTCAGAACTGGTAATCTTACAGCAAATCACTATGTTGTAGCTAAGGCTAACTGTAATTTCAGTGAGAAGATGAGTTAAAAAAGTAGGTTAGATGAGCGTGGCGAAAATTCACATGAAAATGATACAGTAAGCGTGCATCACTTTTCCTGAGACACTGAGGGTTGGTGAGGATCACAGCACTCCACTAGCAGATGGCATGGTGCTAGCCTTCTCTGTGTCCAAAAGGGAAAAAATCCCAATGAACAGTTCACCGGCGAGAAGTAACTTCTTGCTTTGTGGCAGCGTGGGCTTCATCAGCACAGAAGTGTGCATTAAGCTTTGTGTTTTTAACAACTTCAGTTGTCGCCTTCTGCCTGGGAAGTGCTTAGCATGCTTTGGAAACCATAAATGAATAATGTCGCAGTGGAACCTGGTTAAGCTGCATTATCAGCTAGATTGCTCACTCAGAGGAGTTGAGTCTCACGTCAGAGGGAAGGTGAGGAGCAGCCCTTCGTGAAGCCCAGTATCTGTTGTGATTTGGGACTGTGCTGTCTCTTCTGGGTATGCTCCCTTAGCATCTTTATTGAAAGAAGGGCGGGCAACAGCTTGGAGTGCTAAATAACAGCTTAATTTGCCCAGAGATGAGGGAATTTGCTATTCTTGCATTTCCAGGTAGCAGCAATTTACCATTTAGTGCCTTTGAGTTGCATGTTACATGGTTCAGGCATGTTTCCGTACTCCTTGACAGATGTGTTTTGAAACTCAAAATGCATGAAGTTTGAATTAAAACTAATATAAGACATAGGTTCCTACAACTGATCAACCGAGATTTTAATTTTTTTGCTTTTTCTTCATTTTGTTTTGCAGGTATTCCTTTGGTAAGTGACTAAAAATGAGAAAAAATCTGCAGTTATAATTTATTGATGCATTTGTGGGTACGTAGCTTTTACATTACTCTAGCTTGCTTTCTCTGTCAAACGTTTAAATTACGATTGTCTCTATTCTCTGCCTTTCACTGAATTTCTTTCTGCCCTTATGCCCTTAAAGAAAGGAAAACTGATGTAAATTCTGTAAATTGAGATTGAAGGAGCCTTGGTGGGAGGGTTGTACTTACTTGTGTAAGTACCAACAGCATCATTTGGAGGGTGACATTAAAGGCGAATAGTTAAATAAGCCTGGGGCAAACAAGCGAAGCGAGGTCTGAAGGACATCCCCTGGGAGGGAGCATGTTCCTCCTAAATTCCTAATTCCTTTTCCACTGGTGATTTGTATGAACGTCAAGAACCTCTTACTCATATCATCTGCTTTTCCACTGGTGTGAGGTGCAGATATTACTCCCTTGGAGATCTGGAAGGTTGATTCATGCTTTGCACAGGTTGGGGTTTTTTTTCAGCATTAAGTACTCCAACCCACAGCTGGAGTCTGAACAGAACGTTTGAAATCGCAGCAGAAAACCTGTTTGTCTCTGTGGAAATACTAGGAAAACTGCTAGTATACTTCTGATTTTCTGGGAAGTACTGCCATGGCATAATGTCTTAAAGCAGCCTATTTGGCCGTGTCTTCTCATCCTTTCAGCCTGGTGCTCATGCTGTTGGATGGGTGGGTGGAGGAGGATGCTTCATCATTGTGTGGATGAAAAGGGGAGTCGTGTTCCCAAGTTGTCACTAGCCAGTCACAAATAGAACTTTGGTTATTCTAATATAAGGCACAAGAATAGTTAAAGTCCATTTGTGTCTGTGTATTATGGAGGCTTGCAAAAGTAATGACTGAGCATGCCTCCCCCTTCTCCTTCAGGGAATTGCATCCGTCTCCTTGTTTACCAATTGACCGTTTTAATCACGTGGAACCAACTGTTTTAGTGTGGGGGATCATTGAGATGGTGCTTCACGAAGTGGAGAAGCGGAGGAGTATGGAGAATTGTTTCCACTTCTGTGTGGTTTAGATAATACTTTCACATTGGATGTGGATGTTTTAACCAGCTGGACTTTACAATATGAATCCAGACTTTTGTTGGGTTAGCGAGGACACCCATCTTAGTTCTAACTCTAAGTTCCTCATCTTCTGTATGTGTTTTCCACTCTCACTTATGGTTGTAGAAAAACTGCTTTTCGCAAGTGGTGTTTTATCTTTCTTTGGCCTTTCTTTATGTCCCAACTGGATAGCCACCCTATGAGGGTTACTGAAGTCCTTTGTACGCAGTAGGGTCTCTCCCTTCCTTGTTTTTGGCTTAAGGGCTACTTCTGAATAAGATGAATGAGATGTAAATCTTGAGCTACTTTTGTTAGAATACAGGAAAACCACAATATTTTTGTTATAATATAGCTGAAACAACAACATTGTCATCCATTGCTGTAGAAGTACATTAAATATTGCTGAGCTCTGGAAGCCTTATTCTTTGGTAGCATCTACTTCAAAGCAAGATCTTAAAAAAAAGAAAAAAAAAAATTCCTGGAGAGATCTTTGTAAATGCTGACTGTTTCCTATTCCCCTCCAGGAAGTGTGCTTTTTTTGATACATCTTAGGATGGATTTTGGTAGCCTCTATTAAAACTGCAGGCTGTCCCTATGAATTTTAAAGAACTCCAGAGTCTGGAAATAACAACAAGCTGTTAGGCCAAATGGGATCAACTGGTATTGCCACAGGTTTTGCTCTTTGCTCTTACTCCTGTCAGGTAACAGTTATTAAAAACACTCCTCACTTCAGGGAACGAACTGCGAAACAGCCGTGCAAGAGCTTTCACAGTGCAAAGCACCGGCCGTGTTGGACTATTTATCTTTGAAAGGTGAAGAGGTGCTCCACAATGCAAATCCTGGAGCGGGCACCAGCCTGGGGGTTAGCGCTGTTCTGAAATTAGCCGAGCTGTAATAACTTCTCGGCTTTATTTATTGTTATTCGGGTATAAATTTGGCTTTCGACGTAGCGTGGCGTGCTTCAGTGAGCGCGCAGGAGTTTTACCTCGGGTCCCTCCCCGTGCATAGGGACAGCTCAGGCGTGCGAGGCTCCCTGCCAGGAGACGGGAGCGCCCGACTTGATGGCCCCCTTTGCTCCCCGCTTTTGGCAGCGCAGTGCTCTGGTTGTTGAGTGTGGACTGTACTCTGGAGGCACTGCTCGTTGGCGAGAGTACACTGGATTGCTTTGGTTCTTCATAGCTGAGCTGAGGCTGCCGGGAGTCCCAGGGATGGTTGGATGGATGGATGGATGGGCTGCCTGTCCTCGGTGGAGCACACCTGCGGGGCCAGCAGCCAGGCTGCTCCCGGAGAGCTGAGCTTCCATGGCAACTTCGTCCTCAGCCTAAATCTCCTCCTTGAGCTTTGCTGTTCCAAGGGCTTTCCTCCATGGCCTTCTCAGTTCGAGCCCCTTTCTAGGTGCCTTGGTGACCTGTGCGTGCCACCGCGAGCCAGCTGGCCTCTCTCAGCACCCTTGGTCCTGGCTCAGCTCCAGAAATGGCAGGTCTGCCTCTCTCTGAAGGTTGCAGCTGTGGTGCTGGGACTAGAAAGAACCAGCAAGGTCAACTTGTTATTTTATCCTTCTTTAAAATTAAGCACATCTTTTCTCCTGGCTTAGAATGAGACCAAAGCTGCTTCAACAGATTTGTGGTGTTGACAGCTTTGCTGTTTCTGACCTTTCTGAGCATGGATGCGCTCTTCTAAAGCAGTAGTTCCTGATGATGCTTCTGTCTGAGATACCCCCAAGGACTTTTTTTTCTCCAGTGGAAGTCTGATTTAATATAGTGATTTATTATCTCTGTTCTAACAGAGGCTTTGAAAAAGATGATGCTCTTTTAAAGGCTTTCTTGTCCTGTTCTGTTCTGCCTTATTTTTGTGTTAAGTAGCCCCAGATATTCAGAAGACAGTTTGACGGGCTGTTGTATGTCCTGAGATACTGGTCGAATGAGACAACAGTGGAGAGCTAAGCAGAGCTGCAGAAAGGCTGCAAAGATTGCGTGAGTTGTAATGGACAGCCATGTCTCTCCGTAGAGTAAAAATCCAGGTGTGGTGTGGGAAAATGATGCAACTATCCAGGGAGATTCTGATTGTTGCCTCCATAGCTGTCAGGTACCTCTCGGAGCAGCAATCTGGATTTTCCAGCAAGGAATATGCAGAAAAGACAGAAATGTGTCTGTTTACCTTTGGGCTATCAATGGGATCATTAAACAGAAAGGATTGAGAAGCAGCTGATCTTATTTGACTCCTGATGCACAAAAGTGTCCTATTTGGAGCCAAAGCAAATGTTTCCTTGGGGATCGTTCCAGAGAGCCTTGCTTCTGCACTCTTTGCAGGCCAACTGTATGGCTAGAATTAGAAGCATATTTTAAAAGTAAGAGCTTCCCCCCCGCCTCCCCTTACAGTAAACTTTCTTGTTGATTTTGGTGTGGAGAGAAGACAATCACTGAAGGTTGATTTAAGCTCCTAGTTTTTTTCCATTATCTGTAAACATGGAATAAGCGAATAATTTAGTTCATACCCATGCCTGCCCCCAAATTTTATATTGCACCTATCATCTCAGAATTTAAGATGAAGTGTGTTTTGATTAGAAGTAGAATAAAAATTTGAGAGCCGAGTGTACGTAATTCTCCATTACTTGCTAAATCCTCACTCTTTACTTCAATACAAATTGTTCCGAGGAGGATTTTCTTTTAAAAGGTCTTGAGGGATCTTGAATTTTAGATGTGCATTGACATAAAATGAAATGTTAGAGCGCACAGCTGGGGTTCTGGCTTTTGCTGTACAAGATTGAGATGTTTCTCCTTTGTGAGTGCGTGTTTCCAAGGAAGGGGCGAAGTTTTCCTACCGGTTGCCCTATACTAGTGAGCAGCGCTGCGGTCATGGAAGAAAATGAGAGTAAGTTGAAAAGGCTAAGGTCAAACTTCACTAGTGCAGGTCCAAAGCTTAGTTTAAATGTGTACTGAGATGGGGATGTGTCTGGGCTGAACCAGACCCAGAGCTAACCCCTTGATTCCTGCAGACCCATCTGCAGTGTCTGCGTGGTGGGTGTGAGGTTGCCCAAGTGCAAGAGAATTCACTGGCAGAGGTTTGCTTTTTCGCATGGCAGCACATAAGGATCATGCTAGCACCCGGTGGCACTTGTTACTCCGGTAGCTCACTGTACAGACGGCATGTGGGAGAGACACTGGCAGCAGGACGGGTTGGCCCGTGTTATTCCCAAGGAACTTTGTTCTGTTCACAGCAGGAGACCACGGAGCTGCCGCGTGAGCGTCCCAGCAAGCCCCTGGGAATCGCTGCGGGGTTGAACACCCAGATGGCCACAGGCTGCTATTTATTCATCCTCCCCCCATGCCGAGATGGGAGGGACGGGGCTGCTTACCGACTGTTCCTGTTCCTGGCTAATATTGTGATCTGCTGTTCCTGTTTCTCGTGTAAGAGTGGGAAACTTTTCTCTCTGTCTTATTAAATCTATTTTTCAAGCTGTCACTTAACCAGGTCTAGTGACAGAGTCGGATGTTTATGTGGCCCTGGACACTTGAACTCTGGTGTTTTCAATCACAACAGCACCTTTTGCCAGCCGTTGTGAATTAAATACTCCTCGTGACCTTTTACCCTCGCCGCTCTTAAATTCATGCTTTAAAAACAGCTTAATGAGGGGTTTACTGGCCCAATTGGAAGTTTTTATTAAAACCTATTAGTGTGCTAGAGTAGCCTGCCTGAAGGAAACGATTAGCCCAAAGCAACTAAACTCGGAGCTGGCCCCTAGCCACACCAGGTTTTCACTAAACTGTTTCCAGACCCACGTTAACCCTAACACTGCAGCTTGCATGGTATTCATATCCTCTGCTTTAATTTATAGCTTGTCTGATTCTCTCCCCAGCCTTTCTCCATGTTCACGAAAGCATTTTGTTTTAATGTAATTAGACCTGCATTAAAGGGCAACGTGCCTTCGTTCAGGGCTGACTCGTTTGAGAACCTCAATTAAGTGGAAGTGTTCCCCCAAAGTCCTCTGCTGATGCTGCCCGGGGAAGGAGCTGCCCTACACATGTGGTGTGGAGCCCACTTGGACAAAGCCACGATGCTCCCGGGGCCCTGGCTAAGCTTCCCGTGAGGAGCATCCCCAGCATCAACTCGGTGATGCAGCTGCGTTGGCGGAGCACCCCGGGGTTTGAAATGAAGCTGTGTTATTTGGAGGACGCAGACCTCGGGATAGCACACAGGCGCTGGAGGGTGGAAATCCCGGCTGGCTTCTGCTGCTAACTTCCCGTTGGATCTTAGGTTGTTTACTCTAAGTCTGTGTTTTATATTCAAAACTGGGCCAGTGGTTCTTGCCCATCTTAAAAATAAACTTTACAATGCTACGGAAGCCCTGTAGCCATTATCTTTGTGCTCTTGTGCTCCTGTCTCCATGCAGCTGAGAAAAGCAGGCCAGAGCTCCTACTTGTTAAGAAAATTGCTGCAGCAAGTCCCATGCCCCAAAAGTGCTGAGCAGCTATCAACTTTGTACGTGTTCCCTCCCCATCCATGCGCCTGGCTGCTTGTCCAGGCTTCCTGCGACGTCTCCTTCTGAAACCACAAGGTCTTTGGAGAAGGGACTTCCAGTTCTTTTTTTTTTTTTTTATATATATATATTTTTGGCACAGTAGCTTGCCTGTTTGTAGATGTCTGCAACTACTGAACCGAAGGCATGAAATAATACAAAACTTGTAAGCTGTATTTAATGTTTTGCTGGTGGTTTTCTTTGTTGTCTGGCTGCTGAAGTGACTGTCCATGTGTTAATGGTACAGCCCCAAAGTAATGATACGTCACCCTGGGAGTCACTGATGTATGTACTGAATGCACTTGTCAGGCTTTATGTTTTTTGTTGCTAACCTATAATCAGGGAAGACAAGTTGAAGAGTGTAGACTCTCACTTACACGACCTTGTTTTAGCCTGCAAAGAAGCCAGATTCCCCCATAATAGGATCACAGATACTAAATATCAAAATTAATAGGAAAAAACCAGGGAGTTGCCAATGTACCAACTAGCCTGCTGTTTAAGTGACAAAGATTTAGGTTCTGGGATGCGTTTCGAGCATCATAAAGTGATTTTCCATAAACAAAGTGCAAAACAAAAAGCAACTGGTCCTTCTCTGCACCGTGTGTTTCCTGAGTGTCACCTCCTGGCTTTATTTTTACTGGCGTATGGGTGCACCAACCTTGGGAGGTGCCTTTTAAAAAGAATGTTTAAGGAAAAATCTGCCATTAAAGTTATTACTGTAAAGTAGTGCCTTTGATTGCGGCAATTATGCAAATGATTTTGAGGGATAAAATACTTCTTAACAAGGACTGATGTAAATGGTGGTGCTGGAATGAGTGCATAACTTCTTCAAACAAGATCTTTCCGTGTAAGTAATTTTCTTTCAGCTGTTTGCCATGTTGCCTGGATGTCGACCTGTGTAACTGATGACCGGCCTGCGGATGTGATTTTATTTTCTCTTAATACAGGAATGTAAGTGGGTGGAATGGGAACGCTGGTCTTGCAGAAACCGGGAAACCCGTTCCCTGAGCAAATTGTTTCTCCACAGCTCTTGTGACTGACTTTTGTCCTAGCCTTAATAAAAAGGAAACAAACAAAAATGCTTTTTGCAGGCAGAGATTTTCCTCAGAAAAAAGGCAAGTTGGACTGTGTGGCTAGCAAGAGCGCAGCTCGCCTTGATTAAGGCTCTTCCCTTAATGCATTGCCAAAGTTAAGTTAAATGAAATTTCCTTCAATATTAGTTTTAAAGCAGAGAAGTTGGATCCTTGTCTTCCATAGTTTGGAAAAACATTGACCACAATTAGAAGGCAAGCATATGTTGCTGGTGTGGTTGAGAGACTTGCCTCCTATTTCAGTCTGCGGTGCTTAAACTAAGCTTTCAGCTCTTGGTGGAGCAGAAATGCGGTGCTGCACAGTGCGTGGCATCAGTTATGGGTAGGTTTACTGTTTCAGTTCAAATAATTCACAAAAGGTGTCGATGGGACAGCCAGTGCCTTGACTTTGGACTAGGTCAAGGATATTCTCCCCATATTATGGATTTGTTGTCATTGGCCCTCCTGCAGCTGGCATATAATGGCATAAAAGCCAAAAGCCTTTATAAAGTCATTACAGCGAGCAGTTGTGGAGATACAGCAGTATGGCAGGGTGCCCACACGTGACGCGAGTGCCGTTTGTGCTCTGCGGGGTCACTGAACCGCTGCATCCCTTTGAAACCTCAGCATTAAACGTATGGTGGAAATGCAAAATGAGCGTGTGTGTGTTGTCATTAGTGATGCATCCAGTCTGCTTGAAAACCTGCGTTGTGGGGAGAAAACTGCAGGAATTAAAGATATAAGAGCAAAAAAATACCCAAGAGGTCTTGAAGGTCTGGTAGCACAGATGTCATGTACGGGTCTTGGGATGCGGTGGATTACAGGGCATTGTGTTCAGCCCGTGCTTGAAAACTGGGCGCAGCCTGCACGAGGACGCAGGAGCCTCTGTCTTTGCCAGCAGTGGCGACAGGCAGACCCGCTGTTCGGTCGGCGTTGGGCTCGCATGCGAGCGCTGCGTCTCTGGCGAGCGCTTGGATGCTATCACGCAGCTCGAGCTGCGATGCCCAGTTTGGCTGGAGCAGGTGTAGTAATTTGCAATTATAATCATAGAGTCTGTTTTTGCAAATCTGTGTGCAAATAGCAAGGGTATTGTACTCAAAGCTTCATAACCTCCACATTTTCTCCTGAAATGCATTCTCCCATTTTGGGTGCTTTTCCTCCTTTATAAGGAAAGAATTTAATGTGCTTACTGCAATGGTGTTAATGTCTGCTTAGATTTTTATCCTTTTAACAAGATTCCAATGAGAGAAAATTTGTATATGTGGGTATTTATTTTAAATCTGGGCATCTTCGTACTAGGAGAGAGACAATGCAGTTTGATTAACTTCTAATTGCTATAAGTATGTAAGAGTGCACCTATTCACAGATATACCTGAACAGTTTGGTGCTGGCACCGAGTTCACTTGTGTGCATTATGAAGTCAGCACTTGTTCTCCTTATCTTGCATTAGCGTCTCCGTTATCTGTTATCCTGAGCTTACGCTGGATTTGTGTTAAGCCTTTCCGTTAAACTTGTGACTTTGTGCACTGTTCCCAGTTGCGGCTTCCTGTGCAAAAGCAAAAACAAGACTAGGGTTAATAAAAGTGCCAGCTCTCTTCTTTTTATTAAAAAAAAAAAATAAAAAAAATCTTTATAGTAGCCTTTTCATAGGGAGGTGCATCTGAACAAAGGCACTGGCTCTGATCATGCTCAAATTTTTGAGGAGGATTTGACTTATGTCCAAACATCCCAGCTTGGACTGATTGCTACTTGTTTGTGTAAAAAAAGAAGGCATTTCTTTTGCCAAAGAAAAAATCTTGTTCCAAACTCGCTATAGGCAAGGGAAACGCTGCCCACCACCAAAAGGCTGCCACCGCTTCGGGTTGAGGTTTAGGGTCTAATAATGCACAGGGACGGTGCACAGCGTGAGACGGGCTAACCTGAACACAATGTCCACTTGTCTGGGGGGGCTTAAGGAGGTCAGATGTAATTACCCAGCTGGAGTGTGGCCGGGAGAGGGTGATTAATTTCCCCACTCCTTTAGAAAAGCCCGTGGGGAATTTTAATGACCCCAGCGATAAGATCCTCCGTTTTGTGCATCGTTCAGAAAAGCGGAGCTCCACCTGCCCAGCCCTGCCGTAACGCTGGGTGTGCTCGGATTCAGGATGGGTTCGGCAGTGAGGAGGGACGGGGAGGTGTGGAGCGGGCGAGAGAGCCATCTGCAGAGCTACCATCCGTGTCTACAGCACAGACGGCTTTCCGAAAGGTAACCAGGCAGGTATGACCGCTCTGACCTTCCTCACATTGTGGGTTAGCAAGAGGTTGCAGCAGTTGTACCGACTGTTGGGAGTTGGTGCTTCTCCCTCTTTCGGTTGTTCCTATTTAACTGCACGAAAGCATGACTTTTCCCTCTGCAAAACTGGAGCAAAGTCTTTCAGCAAGGCTAGCCTTGTACAATAGCCACAAAATTGTTCCTGTAAGTACTGTACTATGCGATTATTTTTTCCTTTTGCTCTATTTTTAAAAACAAAACTCAGACAACTGTTTGAAATAGGATTTTGTTAAGTGTTTAGGCAATTGCAGAGGACATCAGCTTTATTTTATGTCCTCACCTCATTTATGGGTTACTGCTGGTTTTTCTGCTTCTGAGTAGTACCCTCTTTCTGGCCGTAGTGCTCACCTACGTGTTAGCATGTGTGAAGGATCTTGAGCATGCTGCTCCGAGCTGCCGAGCAGGAGTAATGGCACCCTCTTTGGCCCTGCAATATTTGCCAGTTGTCATAAACGCCAAGAGTCAGCACAGCCCAAGCAGAGTCCATCTGCTTGGTTTTACCTTTTAGAAAGCCGTCAGTTCTAGTGAGTATGTCTTGCAAGCCAGAGGCCAACATAAAAGCATAATACACCTCGAAAGTGGGAGATAGATAGTAAAGTTTTTTCTGATTTTTTAGTGAGGAAGACAAGTTGGGGAGAATCTGGTGAAAACAACGGATTAGCTCCATGCCAGTGCTGGCTTCCACAGGCTGACACTTCTCAGCAAGGCGCTATTTAAATTCATGGTGATATCGCCAGGCTTTTGATGGAAGGAGGATGAGAGATGGGCAGCGTTGTCTTCAAGGCACGCTTCGATCAAAAGTTCAAGTCTGGCATGGGAAAACAAGTTTTATTTTTATTTTTCTGTTTTTCTGAAGTTGAATAAACCTTGATGTGCAGAATAACCCCTGAGTAATAATAATAAACTGAAGGACATCCAAGGAACTGCTGCCGTTTTTATTTTTCATTAACCACACTGTCATTTCTAACGTGCATCTGATTTATCTGTCTGGTTAACCATTCAAATGCCCTTTTTCTGACCTGATATGCATCTCATAAAAGTTTTACGGCAGTAATTTATAGAGGATGATTACAGCTCTGAATGTAAGTTTCGGAGCACCGTTCTTCTTGGGGATGGTGGGTCTTGTTGGATGTTCCCGAGGTATATGGCAGAATTACAAATTAAAGGGTTGAGGTCTTGGGACTTGGCGCCTCTGGGCAGCAAAAGGAAGCTGAGTGTGGACCTCTGAGGAAGGTCGGTGAGGGTATGGGCCCTTCTTAAGGAATCCAGCTCTATTGGGATATTCTTCACCCTTCCTTTATTCTGGACGTGATCTGGAGTGTGGAAGTTTGAGTGGAAGTCCATAGATTATGGATGCTTTCCATCGGGGATGTTTGATGAACAGAAATGCACTGCAGTTTGGATCAGGTTAAATGGTCTAGATCTTTTGTCTTTTTTAATAAGTCATAGGATTTAAAAAGCAATTTGTCTGAAGAATCATCAGCAGAACTGCACCGTACCCTGAATGTCTCTGTGCACAATCCCAGCTGCTCAGACGCAGAGGTGGAGGGAGCAGTAACAGCATGGCAATGGAAAGGGCAGTTTGGAAGGGGGAAGAACACTTCAGCGTTCCTGCCCATTCGTATCTGGTACTAACTTTTTTTGGCCATGCATTAAAAACCAGTATTAATCCAGTGACTTGACCAATAAAAGAAAGCGCCGGTTTCAGGACACGTATCCTAGCATGCTCTCATCTATTCTTTTTGTGTCCTTTTTCTTGCTGGGAGGAGGAGGAGTGGTGTGTGTGGTTTTTTTTTTTCCTTCTTTTAAGTCGTCTTTTTAAGGTTATTTATTTGACTGTTCGATGCTACTGAGGGCTAAAGAGGTTAATGTATTTATGCTGGCAGAGTCCCTTTTTGAAGCCTGTGTGTTTCTTCACAAGTCTGTATTTTGAAGTTTATTGCATTTTCTGTGTTCACTCTATGTATAAAGACTGGTAGAAGTACTGGCGTTGGGTAATGGAGTGAGAGCCAGAGGTCAAGTTTGATCTTCCTCTAAGTGCTGGACTCCTTGATCTCCCCGAAGCAGGGAACAAGCTGTCACTCTCCACTGTCTTTGCAGAAGTTGATGCAGAAGTGAGTGACCACATGAATGGAGCTGTCTATGGATTTCTTCTTAAAGTTCCTTTGTCCAAAAATCTCCTTTCCTTGAAATGGAGATTATTCGTGGGGATGCATTGGTTTGAATGGATTTCTGGATCAGGGAAATACTGTCAACATTTTTGAAATTGTTGCAACTCTTTTTGTCTTGCCATCTTTAAATTAGAAAAAAGTGGGTCATAGTTCAGAGAGAAAGTATGGAGACATTTAGAAAGGAATTGCACTTCTTATAGCAAAAAGTGTGTTTGCATTAGCGTGTGCATGCAAAAAAATGGAACTGCGCAGCACCTCAAAGCCGAATTAATATCAAATCTGTAGGCTTCGTAGCAACCAGAAATACTGCATTTCCTTGCCTCTCCCTGGATTTAAATGTGAGCAAACTGACTGATTCATGTGAAGAAAATGTTTAATGACTTAGCATCATTTAAAACCTGTATCTTTGTAAACTTAATGGGATTCGGCTGCATTCTTGAGCATCGATTTCAGGTAAAATCATTCCGAGAGTGAATGTACAAAATTTGAAGCAAAAAGAGAGGGCGTGCAGAGAAAAGCGTGCGCTGAGCTGTTGAATTGTGTTGAGTGGTGGCTCAAAGATACCGGGGCCTTGGAGCTGCTGGTCTTCGTATTAACCCCAAAGCATCTTGTTTAAGGAATTTACTGTGGCAAATGGGAGCTGAAATATCTTGTGTGTTTTCATGTGATTTGTGGCATCTTTGCACAGAAGTCGAAGCTGATGCATCTGCTTCCTACTGAGCCCCATGTGCTTCAGCACGCTGCTGAGCGGGATGCCCTTATTTTCTTAAATACCGTGCTAGCGCTTGAGTATTACAGTTTTATGTTATCAGTTTTGGTTTAAGGAGAATGCTACCTAGCCAAATGCTTCCGACCGCCTCCTCATTGCATCCGCCATGTTCCCTTAAACTCTTAAAAAATTGGATTCATTTATTTATTTTTAGTCTAGCGAAATAATTTTCTCATGGGTTTCTTTTCCGTTTCTAAACTGGGTGAAACCGCACTGTTGAGCCATCCTCTTCCCAGTAGCGTATAGGAAGTGAGCGTGAGCCAAGGTACATATTTTATGTTAGTCAAAAGAGATAAGTGTCAGGATTTCAAAGTAAATTCCACCCTGCGATTTCCAGTGCTGAAATCTCTGCTCTATCTTGGCTCTCGTGCCTCGATTCAGAACAGTCAGTGCTTTTTATTGCAACTCTCTTGTATTTTCGTATTCTTTTGTATGGGGGGGTGCCTGCATGCATGCCAAAATTACCTGTCCGAGTCACAATCCCTCTAGGAAAACCCTTGAATGGCAGGAAAACTGCAGGTAGCAAAGCCAGAGAGGGTGCCAGCCTGCAAGCCGCAGGTGTGCCGGCCAGGAGGGGAAGAGGAAGGCACGTGATGCCGTGCTTTATCGTCTCAGAAAGAGCAAAAGTGGCTCCTCTCCTTGCTCAGCAGAAGGTTTGATACCCGAAGGAGGTGGTCCGTCCCCAAGGGTACATAGCTGTCGTGGGGAGGGGCCAGGCTGTGTTATTGGTGGGGAAGGAGGTGAGCCTGGGGCCATGGTCCCACTTCCCTGGTGTGCATTAACCGCATCTCCCACGTCCCGTTTGCCTTGACATCAGATGGGGATAAGGCTGTCCCCAAGGTGCTTCCAGACCTTCATGTAAAGCTGCTACATGAGAGCGAGAGGTTGCTACTCGATTAAGGCACAGTGCCTGAAATAACAGTGTTTTAGTAGTGGGATTTTGATTTCTATCCTATGCTTTCAGGCTATTAGGTGATTAAACCACCATTAAAACTGGACTGAACAGCTCTGGGTTTTAGTGGAGCAGGTAGCTGAAGTGTGGAGGTTTATGAGGCTACTTCTTGATTTACCATTTATTATGAACGTTTATCAGGGAGGAGATACGGGGTAATTTTCTCTTTTGTTTCATGTTTGTCTGAGCCATGCTGGGTCATGTCCAATTCAGCAACTAACCTCGAGCTCGGCTGGAAGACCTGTGGGATGGAGCCCTTCGCTTCTGTGAGTAGGAAGGATGAGGAATCCCAAGCGGCAGGCTGTGGTTTTAGCCGTGCAGACTGAGCCTCTCAACAAGGGTTGCTCAACCTCCCTGGAGCTGGCTCGGGGCTGGCCGGCTCACTGCATGGGCAGGCTGGGCTCTGACCTGCCTGCCGGAGCCCACGCAGGGACGGCTTCTAGGGATGGGTGGGAACAGCAAAGTCAGGAATAGGTCCTGCAGCTCCAGCCTGGTCTGCTGTCACCACCCAGCTGCCTGCCTTCTGCAGATACAGACTTTTTTCCTCTGCAAAGAAGGGGTTGGGGCTAGCGCAGGATGACTGCACTCACACGCAGTGGAGATCTGCCTGGGAGCTGAGCAGCGGTGCCGAGGGGAAAAGTCATCCTGCAACTCTCCAAAAATAGGGTGGTACTTTTGTGTGGGAGGAGTGGAAGGAGAGAGCAAAGATGATCTCCCCAAAAAGAGTGAGGGGGGATAAACAAGCTATGCAATAAATAAGCAATGAGCAATCTGGGTGCAGGGTAGGGAGGAGACGTCAGGAAGGCTTCTCTGGGGGAAAGCAGCAGTGGGGAAAGGTGAAGGATGAGGGGTAGAAACCGATGGGGAAATCGTTCTTGTCCCTTGTTTCGGCTTGCTGAGGTAATACTGTTATTTTTGAATAGAGAGCCGGAGCGCGTGTGTGATGTGTGAGCTCAGTTCCCCCGTGTGATGTCTCTGCTCGGCCTCGCAGCTGCAGGAGGAAGGCTGTCAGCGATGGGAGTGACGGGCTGCCGTAGCTGCGGGACAGCCATTTGTTATCGCCAACTGTCACGGGGGCAAATGCTGCCGGGATTTATTTCTTTTTTTTTTTTTTTTTTTTTTGGTAAACACAAGGGCCAAATTCCGGGTGTAAATCTGGAACAGCGTCAGTGCAGTTGGACCTGCTGAGCTGTGCTGGGTATCTCGCTCGGAGGAAAGCATGGCACAGAGCCGGCATGCCGAGCTGCTCCGCTTGGAGGCACTGAAAAATTGCCAGAGGGATGGGGAAGGGCAGCAGAGGGGAAGGAGATGCCGGGGAGGTGTCCGAGGGGATAGCACAGAGCTGTAGCTCTTCGCATCTATTCTGCACTTTGCTAAGTTTTAAAATGCCACTTTTTGTCCTCTGTATTTAGCCTATAGATACATTACGTTCTCATTTACATGGCTTACTTCTTAATATGACCTCTTCTGGCTTATTCAGCTTTTAAAACGGACATGCCTGATAGCTAATGGCCAGGGAGAGGAGGAGGAGAACACTTTAAAGTCAAAATTCAGTGTTTTAGATTCAACACTTTAAATTTGAGCTTCAGAAAATCCAGCTATAGGAACTGATGTTTACATGGAAATGTGCATGCCTTCATCCCAGGGCTTCAGCAGGAGGCTGACCCGGTGCCCTGGGCCCGTCTGGGAATTGCCCAGGCGATGCCGGTGCTGAGCAGCCCCAAATGCTGGCAACTGAGCCAGGGCCGGGAGCGGCCGCGGGGCCCCGACGTCGCCCGGCTCTGCCCGGGGCAGGCGCTGGCACAGAGCAGCATCGCTCCACGCCAATTTCCACACTCGTGCGTATCTGCGGGCACGGCGCAGAGATCTTTGTCCTAAAAGACTCCAGGATTTACAGCTGCGTTGGTTGTCGAGCCCTTGGGAAGGCAGTTGGAGAGCTTTCAGAGCCTGTTAAGAGCTGTCTTGCCTGTGTCCTTGCTGCAGGGTGGGTGAGGTTCGATCTGAAGTGCCATATGGGCTTTAAAACTTACCCCCAGATGCAGGAGTGAGCCAGACCTCGGAGCAAAGATAAATCCACATCCTTGGGGGTTTCTCGTGGGCTGCTGGGTCTTGCGATCAGCGCTGCAGCTCCTTCTGTGCTGTGACACAGCATGGCTCGTCGTATAAAATCCTTGCTCACGTTTTGCAGTGTTGTGTCAGCCCTACAGTGTAGCTCAGACGGTGATTTTTATTTGTTTATTTATTTTAAAAGAAAGTTGCTTGATGCATGTATTTCCATCTACAGGAATATGGAGAGCTCCGAGATCTGCACAGTGAAAATGGTATATAGATAGTTAAGCGGGGGAATTTGGCCAAGACTTTCTGGCACACAGCTTGGACAGTTATAATAATTTATTATAATATTTTCCCATCTGTTTGTTATTATTAAATATGAAGTACCGATGTTGCACAACCTTACCTTTTGGATTTATGTCCAGAAGAAATCGGTGTACATTTTTATTGAATACCTTTTAACTCTAACTTACGGTTACGACAGCATTTTGAACTTCTCCTTCGTGAGTTTAAAGTAACATTAAATTAAAAAACTCCTGACACATGCCACTCTTCAAGGGTCAGCACTTTCTCTTTGGAAAATTATCCTGTACATGAATGTCTTTCTCAAGTGTTTTATTTCACTTCTAAATCCTGGGTTGCCAGCAGCTTCTTTTCCTGCACGGGTTGTCCGTGAAAGAAAGTAGTCAGCTTTGCAGTCGTGTCCCTGGCCGTGCACACATGGAAGGCGAAATTGTTTATATTTACACCAGCACCAGGTATAAAACTGCTGTGAACTAGAAGGCTCATGCGATTGCCAGAAAATGACTCCTGCTGCTGGACTGCCGAGACCCGCTGCCTTGAACCGGTGCAGCCGGGGCCGGCGGGAGCTGTGGGTATCCGTCTGGTTTTGGCACATATACCGCTTTGCGGGGTGTCCTGGTTTTGGCTGGGGTCACCCTCTGGGAAGCCCCTGTGATGGAGATAACTCTGCAGACCAACAAGCATCTCCAGAAATTCCAGATAATTGCTACAAACTCCCCTCTCTGCAGATGCATCGGTTGGAAGAGGATCTGGGCTCTTTCGAGAAGAAGCACTTTTTCCACTCCTTTTGGTCCACGGCTCGTGATGCTCAGTTCTCTTTATTTCCATGTTTCTAGATACTTTAAAAAATGTTTTATCTTTGATATCTGTACTTATCCTCCCATGTAGTCATTTAGAGCGGGACATTGTGTCACGCTATAAAAGGCTATCGATCTCTTTTAAATGGCTTTCTAGACCAACTGTGCAAGACTGCGTTTATTAGAGTGATTTTGTGGTATAAAAGTTTACTGTACATAGTAACGTTTAAAAGTTGGCTGGTTTATAGAGTAATTATTTTAGCAAATAAGGCGGATGCTTTAAAATTGCTTTTGGGTCCCTTACCATGTTTCAAATAATTTTTAAATAAGATGTTTTTGCTCCCTTCCATCCAGGGCGTTACTGGTGTGAGCATACCGCGGGCTCAGGTGTATGATAAATCACTGGAGTACGCGGTGCTGGTGTTCGGGCCACCTTCACACGTGTTTCCAGTTACTGAATTTCAGCCCCCAGCTTTACTGACAAGTTTCCCATTAATGATTGAAAGTTCGCATCAAAGACCGGATAGGTATTTCTATCGATAAAAAGAACGCATTCTTGGAGCGACTATTTTTTAGAGGTGTTTCTGTTCACTTGCAATTGCAGCCTGAAACAGTTGCAGGATGTTTTCCCATTTTGGGTTATTGATAACCGTTTGTATGGAAACTCCCCCAGCGGTACCTGCTATTCTGCATTTCCAGGTTGGCTTTACATTGCTGAATGCTTAATGAACGACGCGCTCCCTTGGTGGATCACTCTTTGTTCTGGGGCACGCGCGTTTTCAGCCTGAATTAATAACACTGTAGAGTGAGGACAGAAAAGCCAGTGATTAATTCATGTGGTTCATTTTATGCACTGAAGTCATTTGGATTTCTTACAGCGGGGAGAGCGGAGTGGGTGTACGAGGCTTGTGGTATCGGGACATATGTGAATAGCTGTTTAATATCAGTTGTTGCTATCCTGTGTGATTTTTTTTTTTTTTTTTTAATGTGGTTGATTTCAGCGGTTTATATAAAAATATAAAAAGCTGCTTCTTCAAATTAGAAGCAAAAATTCTAATTATATGCTACAGAATATCCTCGCAAGTGAATTTGATGTCACACGCATGGGAAACCCACCACCCAGGTTGCCGGCAGCGTAACCATGGTGGCGAGGGGCAAAGGAAAATCTTGCTGTACTCTGCGTTATGTTATCATTAAACCGCTGAATCCTTCCAACTGGCAGCTTCTCAGCAGAACTCGGGGAATGGTAATATTTGTGGGAAAACATGTTTCTTTTCTTCTCCCCTCCTTTCTTTACCAGAAGGGCTTCACGGCATTTGCAGCTAGGCTGGAGAAGGGGGTCGTTTCGGAGTTGCTGTAGGTAGATGTTTGTTGGGGTGACCTGAATCAGGACTGTGACCAGAGGTTGCATGAGCATCAAGACATCTTTGCTTGATAAACTGGCTCTGCAAACCCTTCGCTCAGCGCTGCTGGGTCTCCACACCTCACTGGTGGGTGCACTGACCAGCCCGCAAGCGATGGCCAAGCCGTAGTCATCCGGGCTTCTCTTCATGACAACGTTTGGGTGAGCAGCCTTCATGCTGCTACATCCTTAGGGATCAATGCTGAATGTCTATGGTCACAAACGGAGCAAAATTCCTGCTCTAAACATCTCCAAAAATTAATTTGCAATTGGTTTTGATTTTGTAGCAGAAGCGATAAGTAATAAATGGTTGTTAAGAGCTCTAGGAAGTAGGGAAAGGGCTAAGGATTTTAAAAATGCGTTCCTGGAAAAAACAGCCCTGCCAGCTAAACCGTTGGACAATTTAAAATGAAGGATTGCATCCTGTGAGTGCGGTGGTGGGGTTTCTTGTTTGTTTGGTTTTGTTGTTATTTTTTTTTTTTTTTTTAATGATCTGCTGGCTAGAGGAGAGGAAAGATGGGACAGGATTTAGGGTTGTCTTTTTATTGCTGTGTTTTGTTACTGACTACGGGATGTAGACATGAATAAAAATAGAATTCTGAGGCTTAAAATATTAGCTGTTGCTTCATAACGGTGCTGTGTCAGGAGCTTCAGCGTTCCTCCATCGCTCTTTCTGGCCCTGTAGATGCAGCAACACCAGACCCTGCAGCTGGAGGGGGTGCAATACCCTGGGACAGAAATAATTAGTGTACTTAATTCCCTGTCAAGGGAAATTGGTTTGATGGATGGGGCAGAAAGCAAGAAATGAAGAGTCCCGCAGTTCTAAACCTGCCGGTGCCTCGGGAGCGGGTCGGGAGCAGGTCTGCATCGTGTTGGTGCCCAGCGTGGTGGTACCCGAATTACCGTGCAAAGATACCTACCCCAAAGCACATGGCAGAACTGGTAAACTGAGGCAACGGCATGGCCTGAAGCAGATCGTGGAAGACCGGAGACTTTCCGCAGAGCGTGCGGCATGTGTTTAGTCTTGCATAGTCATTTCTGCAGAGTGCAATTATGTAGTTACTTTGCCTTGGGTAAATACAGATTTCAGCTAGCACGAGTTTGAAGTAGATGTTGTAATTCTGGGAACATATATCTGTTTTAATTTCCTTTCCAAGATTTTCTTGATCGTTCCCTTGATATTTCTCCCATCAAATTATTCTCTTGACAGTTGAGCGTGACAGCTCGGGTCTCTCAAGAACATTTGCTCCTGTCCCAGATGAATTTGGGCTTGGAAACGATGTCGGAGGGGACAGGTGAGGACAGGTCGGCAGAGCAGCGCCTTCTGCGGCAACACAAAGGGCAAGCAAAAGGGGAAAATGGGGCATTTGCCCAGCACCACCTTAGGCACCGAACTTGCCGGTTTGAGGGCTCGGGTGTGCCCGCCACCCTCCTGCCCACGGGGCACAGCGTGGACCAGGGTGCAGGCTCCGACGCTCGGTGGGGCGAGCGATGCTCAGCTCTCCCACCCCAGGACCTGGGCTCAGGAGGGAGCTGAGCGCGGGGCTGTCACCCAAACTCCCTGATAACTCTGTTGGGGGAAGGATTTGTCCTGGGATAGGTGACCAGTGCCACCATCGGAGCAATTAGATAGTGTCTCCGAGCCCTTTGGCTTGGCTTTCCCCGAGTGTCTCCGTAAAGAAACGCTCCTGTTCACCCAGGCAGGCAGTTATTACTTTTTCAATCATTGTACTCTGCTCTGCTCTCACTGTTTACAAATCGTTTCTTACCTGAAGAATTCTGTTGAGCTGGATTTAACAAAATAGTGTAAAAAAAAAGGAAACTGCTGCAATACTGTTTAATCTACCATGGTCGTTATAAATCCTAATAGATGCCGACCATGTGTTGCTCGTGTTTATGCATGAGCAACGAGTCCGTGTTCAGACTCATGGCCCCACCTTTGCCAAAGATGTAAATGATGGCTTTTTGGTTTTGGTTTCTGTTTTTCTTTTTTTTTTTTTTTTTTTAAAGAGTATAAAATAATATCTAAGTTGCTGGTTTTGCCAGGTTTCATGTTGAATTCTGCCTCCTTGGAAGCTGAGTGTGGCTCTTCTGGGAGTTTCCTTTCAGGAAAGTGTTTTTGGAAGAATATTTTTATTTTTACATTTTGTTAGCATATAATGATATTAACTGTTCAATAGTAGGCAACAACTCTGCAAAATAGCCAGAAAACAAAGAAAAACATTATTTTCCAAGTACTAGGGAAGATTAGGCAAAGTAAAAGTAATTTATCCCAGCTGGCATTCTCAACCATAGAACGAATGCGTAGTGTTTCCAAAAAATAGGGTGGCTCATAACTTCCAGGCATTGAGAACCTTGGTTTTCTTCAGGCAATATTAACAGGGATCGTTGTCATAGAAGATGTGCAGTTAATGCCAGTTAACCGTGGCTGTGTCATTAAGAGTGCACTTGATCTGGTAGTGCTTAATTTTATTTAATGAAGTCCTAGGGTATCTGCAGAACTTCTACTGATGGGTATCGGAGCTGAGATACAGGTCCGCCTAATGAGAAGGTGTATGTGAAAACACACGTAAAGTGGTCTGTTTTCCTCTAGTTTCAATGTTTTCAAGAAAAAAAAAATGTTACTGAGGAATTTGTATTCACGCAGAAATGAACTCAATGTTGGAAGTTTCCTTCTTATTTCTGTAGTAATAAATTTTGGGTTGGTTTTGGAAGTTTTTCACCTCTCCTTTCCTCATCTTTTTCCTTTGTGGCCGCATCTTTGCGTTGGAGCCCGTTGTGCCGCGCGTAGTCCCCATCCCAGCATCCCTTCTGCAGGGGTGCTGAGGGCTGATGGCCAGGGGCCACTGCAGCCCCGCACCGGGCACAGCCTCCCTGCACATGCCCCGCAGACTCCCGTTGCCCTCGCTGGGCTTTGGGCAAGATCTTTTCAAGGTACATCAAGGTAAAACCCGTTTTCAGGCACAGGAAATAAAGGACCTAGAAATGGTAATTTATCGTGCCCTTCAGGCAAAGGGGAGTTAAATATTTGGAATATATTAATGCTAAATACTCTATGTTGCTAGGTTAATTTCCGCTGACGGGAAGCACGTTCATATTTATTTTAAACCAATAAAGCAAACCGGGTCATTGCTGTGGATGCTTCGCTCGGGCCGGGCAGGGGATGCCTGGAGGGGTTTAAGCAATGGGAGCCGGCCGGGAGCAGGATGCCCCACTCCCACGGTTCCCAGCACTCACACCCACCCGGACAAACTGGGGGGACTTGGGGGTCGCGTCCGCCTGGCCGTGCTCAGGGAGGTGGCAGGGACCCCGTGCTCGCCAGGGACTGTGCATCGGGGGATGCGTGGCTCCCAGGAGCACCCGTAACCCCGCCGGCAGCCCGGGGGGGCACCGGAGCCCTTTGCTGTGTCCCCCACTTTCCCCATACTGTCCCCAACCCCAAAACGCGTGGCTCGGCCGTCTCTCCTCTCCAGACTCGCAGCCCGGCCACTGTTACTGAGGTTTCCCGATTTTTACAAAGCAGATTTCATAGTTTCTTTTAGAACCATCATAAACAGTTAAAACAACTAAACCACAGCTGTCAAAATAAATAACCCTGCTTTGTGTTGCTTTATCTTTTTGTTTTCTTACCACTCTGAAACTTGCTTATTCCTAAAAATGGAATCCACAGTCATTCTCACAGCTGCTGGTTTGGATTAATGAGGGTGTCTGTGTCCGGCTCTCCTGTCAGTGTCTTGAGATTTTCAAGTTTAACGAGTAATATCTATGCATGTGGCGAGGAAACACGGTGAATGACATGTTAATAAGAGCAAGACTTAACGAATGCTACATCTGTCCATTTCTCAACATAAACCTTATTTATATTTACCTTTTTTTATCAGCTAAAGTCTAAATTTATATTTGAGATCCATATTATAATTGGGTATTTACTCCTGGTATTTTGTAGGTCGTAAGCCGAGCTTCTGTGTGCTCCTGTTTGACACGGGTGGAAGCTGCTCTGGATAACTGCTGTGCGTCCGCGTTTCGTAGAGAGAGTAAAATATTAGGAGAAAAGAGCTTAAAGAAATGACCTGAGATCTTAAGACTCTTGCAATTATTTCTCTCTCCTCTCAGTGTATCCTGATGAAGACTGATGAGTAATTTGGTCATGGTGGGGAATTTCTGTGGTAGAGGGAAGAGAAAAGGCAAAATTAGGGCAATGTTTGGGGCTATCTTATGGCAAAAAAAAAAAAAAGCTAAAATTTTATGGATTTGACATGCTACTTAATAATTGTAAGTGTTTCTGAGGGAATGGGGTGGAGAGGTCATCCTCTGAAATCTCGACATCAGGCCTGCAGCACTTTAATTAGCTTTTCTCTGTTTAAGCTGGAAATGGCAGGGTTTGGGTCGAGGTGGCTGAGCGCAGCTCTGTGTCCTGTGCTGGCTGCGGGCAGCGCCGGCCGCATCCTCCTTCCCTCTCTGTCCCTGAAATCCATTAACAGATTGGCTTTAAAGGTGTCCAAAGGACACTTTCAGCTTTTTTTTTTTCTAAATGAGTAATGATGGGAGGAACACCAGCTTCTACAGTGGGTGGGTTTTGCTTCTGCTGCTTTGGTAAATTGTCCTTCGTACGTGGCAGCAGATTCGCGGGGGTAGGTTGGTCGCGTTGAAGGTTTAAAGTTTCCTGCAGACTGATGGAATCATCCGAACGGTCGCTTACAGATCCATGTGCTGTTGCTGAAAATAATTATTGTGAAGTATTTCTGATTTCTTTTATTGTTTATAACTTTCAATGTGTTATGTGTTAGTTTAGTTGTTCAGGCACTGAATTAAATGATTGCTGATCTAGACCGTCTCTTTCTTTGTATCAACAGGGAGATTTCGGGACTCGGAAGACGTGGCGCATAGTTCAGGTCTCTGACCATCAGCATTTCTGCTTGTTTGTGTGTTTGCTCATCTCTGCGTACTGTGCAGGGAGAGAAAGGCTTCCTAACGCGGTTGCCTTTTTGGCGTTTGTCCCATAATTGCCAAAAACCTGCTGCTTCCTCCTACGTAGCCATCAGATCTTTTTAAAATCAGCTGGGTTTTGAAGGCAGCTTTTTGATTTCCTGAGATCTGTATTCGGTCTTCCTTCCTCCTGCTTCCTCTTTCTTCCTTTGTTCTTGGAGGTTAAAGATGTGGGTGTTGAGGTCCCATTAGTCATTTTGGCCACTTCTGAGCTCATCATGTTGAAAATGCATGGATTAAACCATTCCTGAATTACAGCAGATTTACATCACTGAAGCTTCGTTAGAGTTAGTTGAGTTACTTGAGAGTGATGTAGCTGAACGGAGTCTTGTTTACTTCTGCTGGGACAGAGGGGATGTCCTAAAGGACACAGCAATATATCAATTTTCTTATCTAACTGTAATCCTGAAAAATAACCTTCATTCCAGACAGAGCAAATCCCCTTTTAGAATCAGAAAATTCATATTATAGGTACTGTAATGGTTTTCTCATGCTGTCTTGTATAAATAGTACCCTTCTTTTTGTTTGTTTGGCACTTTTAAAAAAGGTTTTGAGTGTAAAAGATGGTGCAGGAATGTAACTAAAAGCTCCATGTGTGGGTTAAAGTAGTTTCTGGAGTTCGCAGCTGCCGAAGAACATGGGCCCTGCGGTCATCTCCCTCCTGATGGCTGCTGGCTCGAGCACTGTTGCCGTTTCCTTGGATGAGTGTGGTCGGTGGGATCCGGTCTGTGTGAACACCAGCTCTCCCCAGGCTCCCGCTCCACACCCGGTTCGCGGGGCTGATGATGCCTCCTGGGCGTTCGGCATGCGTGTTCTGTAGGCATCTGATGATGGGTTGCGTGAAACTGCATGTGGATGAGCGCGTCATGCTGAGTGGTGGGACCATGACCATGGCTGGTGTCTCTGGCCCATGCACTGGTAAGAACGGCCCACTGGAAACCAGTGTGCTGTGCCCGCTAGCTAATACGCAAAGTTGTGCTCTCCGTGCTCTCCTTCTCTGGGACTCCTTTTTACTACCAGGACCTGGATTACCTCTCCTGCACCAGGACGGCCTTTCACGTTCAACCTAAAAGTTGGCCATAACCTGCTCAAGGTCTTCTTACATATCACCTTTGAGATTACACCTTTGTTATTGCTCCTGTGATCCTGCGGCTGGTGGGGCGTTGGATGGGTGTATCTGCCTTGAGGTTGATGAATTATGCAGCCTTTTTTCCCCTCCTCAGTGTACAAGCTGTACTTTACAGGCATTATGTTCAGGAAAAAATTAGGGAGGCAGAGAAAATTTTAAATGAGAGGTCCACTTCAAGCTGATGGGGAAGCCTGATGAAGGAGTCATCCCTTGGTGAGTATTTATCATCTCCTGCAAATGTTGCTGCTAAAACATGTGCTTGTGTGAGGCTAAAATGTGATCTCTCTAGGGCAATGGGAATCTCACATGATACAGCAGGAAAAATTTGTCTAATATGCTTTTTATTTCGAGACTTGCTTTCTGTCTGCTGGCAAAATAGCTTGCCAGGTGCCTTCATGGTATTGGTTTTAATTTGTTCTTGCTTGAAGTGTACAAGAGGGGAGTGATAGTTTTGAAATGGTGAAGAAAGCGGGCTGGTTGAGCTGTTAGGCTCAACGTTGCCATGCTAACCATGTTAACAGCTGCTAATGGTTTCTTAAGCTGCCAAAGCAGCCTGAAGATAGATTTAACACCCAACAGACACCTGTTTTTAGCGATTTAGCTCTGCAGGCACATGGCACGGTACGGCAGGGGTCCTGTCCATAAAGAACAGATAAAATGTGTTCAACAGGTTGCTTGAGAAGGTGGAAATTGCTGGCTTTCTACTTCATAGGAGGGCTTTCTTGGTGGACAGTAAGGAGGAAAAGCACAGTAAGAAGGGATGTAACCTGGAAGAGATGAGCACCAAAGGGATTTTTTGGTATTTCAAACTCGGCTCTGCCTTCCAAAGCCCTTGGTGTCCTTCCCTCAGTCAGAGGACCCTCATGTCCTTGGTTGCAGTGTCCTCCCAGAGTGCTCTGCAGGTGGGAATGAGATGCTGATTCTCCCAGATGCTTGGAGGCTCCTGTTCCATCTCGGAAAGAGTCCACTTGTAGCAAGGCCAAGTTGCAAGATGACCTTCCCAGAAGTTTTATCCCCAAGGTGGTGTCAGAGTTCCCACTTGCAGATCCCAGCACGGCCTTAAGTTTCCTAAATGAACGTTTCTGCTCATTCCTGCTGGTTGTCTCCCTGCCTCTTCTCTTGGCACAGTGACCACAAACTGCAGTGGCCACCAAAGCCGAGCAGAGGGCCATCCCCAGAGTAGCGGGGGGTGCTAGCAGGGGGGAGGCAAGCTGAGCTAGGGTGGGTGCATTGTATGCAACAGTGGTGGCCTTCAGGTATATCTTGGGCATGTTGGGGTAGGCTTCCGCTTCTGACCCAATCATGCCCGTATCAGCTCTTGATCAGTGCTGGGAAGAAAACATCGATTTTGCTGCAAAAGAGGGCTGGGAGCTGAGGTTTGGCTCTGTTATCGAGGCTTTCAGAAGCCACCACTTCAGCCTCCTGAAGCTTTTCTTGACCGTTCATTGCAATAAAGGGGCTTTGAGAGAATTCGCGTGCTGAATTGCTGTTCGCTTCACGGAGGAAAGGTGCTGCAAACGCCGGTGCAGGATTTCTGTGTAGACCTCCCTGAAGAGAACAGCGCCGCGCTTGCGGAGCTCCGTACAGACCAGCTCCGGGCTGAGCAAATGGGATGTTTTTACATGAGGTGGATTTTGGGCTTTTCCAGTCACGTAGCAGGAACGTGTATAATAACTACCGATTCCTGAACAAACCCTGACTGTTCTGGTTTGGTAGGTGAGGGTTCAGTCTTTGCCTTTCTTGTCCTTCAGGTACGTTCTGGTTTTGCTTATTTTCTTTTAAGCCGAAACCTCCTGACTCTGTGCGCTTGGCTGTGCCATGATGTATTCTTTTCATCTGATCAGCTTGGGTTTCCAGAGAGAAAACTCACCAGAAAACTGTAACTGGCTTTTAGTTATATCATGGACTTCAAAGCGATCGGCACAGAAAGGATAATTGGAAAGAAAATCCCTTCCAGGTTATAATTATTTGTCCCAGGAACCGGAGTTCCTTAGTGATGATACATATTTTCCCTTTTGTTTTCCTAGTGCCATGGGAACCTGGCAGTAGACGGTCTCTGCTGGTATGTGCAGTGTATACCTGAACCTCCGCACAGGGGAACGGAGGAATCACAATATTGGATTCAAACCAGTGATCCATCAAGGCTTGCTTCCAGCAGTACCCGAGCCAGCTGCTTCAAAGGAAAACAGAGAGCTCCGCAGTAGGCAGGTTATCGGTTTTGCAGGGAAATCTTCCCTCTGGTGACTCCCGGCAGCCAGGGATTGTTCTCTGCCTTCAGGCTTTTTTGTTTCAAGCCTTTAAAGCCGCTTTCTTTCCTTCCACTGAGAATTGATTGGGTGGGAACACGCTGCTGTGCCCCGATGCAACATGTAGCACCAGTACTAAATGGGTTGTATCGCCTGGTCATGGTGGCATCGCTTGTCCTTGGCCTCTCCTTTCATTCTGCGTCTGTTCCCGGCTCTGTTCTTCAGCGTCTCGTTTCGCAGTCAGTCCCTTCTGTCACTTCCCATTTCGTTTACAAAGTTCCCTGTGTTGCACGTGGTTTGTGGACCACCACAGGATGCCTAGCTTTTTTTTTTTCCCCCCATTTTTGTGGCCCTGCTAAACCCTGCTGATCTTTGCCCACATTTATTGATGGCCATCGTTGACCCTGCTCCTGATAATCTCTTACGGGGAAGATGGGGTGAATCCCCTGCTGTGGGAGGTGGGTCCGGAGGAGCTGTTGAACATGCTGTTGGGTTGCCCTGGGACCCAGCACCAACCTCAGCCGTGTGTGCTGGAGGACGGGGGGGAACCCTGGGAAGCCACTGTCGTCTCTTGGCTGTGAACCTCTTCTCCCAAGTAGAAGGTGATATGACGAGAGGCAATGGCCTCAAGTTGTGCCAGGGGAGGTTTAGATTGGATATTAGGAAAAACTTCCTCACGGAGAGGGTTGTCAAGCATTGGAACAGGCTGCCCAGGGAAGTGGTGGAGTCCCCGTCCCTGGAGGTATTTAAAAGCTGGGCAGACGAGGTGCTTAGGGACATGGTTTAGTGGTGGACAGGTACGGTTGGACTCGATGATCTTAAAGGTCTTTTCCAACCAAATGATTCTGTGATTCTAACCACTCCTGATGCTCATTCCCCTCAGCTCAACCAAGTTTTGCAGCACAGGTCTGGTGGCTGTTGGCCATGTGAAGATTTTGAGGGATGGCTTGAGATGTTGAGAAGTCCAATGAGTGAGCAGTAGCGGCTGTGGTTGCACATCTCCGGAGACAGCACACACCTCACTGACAGGCAGGAACGCTTGTGTGTTCTCCTTGCCTTGATGGCCATGCTTGAGAGGTGCTGGTGCCCCTGAGTTCATACGAACACAGATGAAATTATTTTCGTTACTTTAAGACAGAGTAATTAAATACAGTATATACGGATCCCTCAAAATGACAGCCGCCCACCGAGCTAAAAACAGGAAATCCATTAACTTCATTATTTAAAAAATAAAATAAAAATCCTCCCAGCTGATTCCTCTGTCACTTAAAGTTCTGCATGGAAGAAGGGCTAATTTAACGCTGCATTAACTCACTGCTATCACCCTCCTGTTACCTAAGTAGTTTCTAATGACTACCCTGGAGAGCACTTGGAAGCTTTTAAAAGTTTTTATGCTAAATTTTTTTTTTTTCTCTGTGTGGTTTATACTTTAAGAACAAAAGTTATCGATAACATTTTCCCAAATCTTCCAACAACATCAAGAACTATTCTGTTGGCTGCAGAAACGTGAAGTATCACCGGTCTCTTATCTCTTTGGCAGACGAGAAATTTGAAGCGTTTAATATAGGTGGTGGTTGGGGAAAATGGATGTGGCAGAGTTTGGCTGGGGGAGGCTGGTTCAGATCGTTGGTGTTGGCAGCAGCAGCGTGTCCCGGGGGTGGGAGTGGAGGAGTGAGGTTATCCGCCCTTGCCCAGGACGAGACGCCAAAGGGGACTGTGGCCTTCAGCCCTCTGAGCTTTGGCTTTCATAGCTCTGAAAAGACTCGAGACCCCGTGGGGCAGGCGGCTTGTGAGACGGACCTCTTTGTTCTGGGGTCCGTAAGTGAAAGGCACCGCTGGCTGAAAAGCAATAAATCATTCTTTCCTCGTTGTCTTTTCCTGAGAGCCATGGTGGACCGATTTCTTCCTTTTTCTTCCTTCATTTCTTCCATCTCTCCTTCCTCTGCCCTAGTTCAGGTGTGCTTCTGAGACCAGCATCTGTTGCACTTGGAATTTTGGGGTTTTTTGAGGATGACTTCGAAATGAAGCATTCTTGTTGCTCTGCAGTATTTTTAAGTCTTAAAGTTGAAACTTTCCGCTTGGTATCAGTTGAAAGGAGAGCTTTGCTGTGCTCCTAAGGTGTGTGCAACGCCAGTGCCTGGGCTTTGCTTTCCCCCTGGTTGGAAGACCTGAATTATTTCGAAGTTAAGCCTTGCATGCGTGCTCTGCCTGTTGATGGAGGAGATTCAGAACTGCTCTCTGACGTTATTAACAGGGTTTCGTGTTTACGGACTGACTGTGTGACTGCGGAGAGACCTGGTCTTTCCATGAGGAATCGCCAGAAATCCTGTCCATTGGGAGCTCTGGGAAACTTTTAAAACTTGACACAGGCTTGAATGTTTCTTATATGTGCTCTTTGGGCCTCTACTTTTTACTGATATTTGGAAAGCCAGAGAGCGAGGGGAGTGAGTCTGCCGCCCTGATAGGTTTGTTGTCCTTCTGGAAAGGAAAAATGTCTGGAAAAAAGGCAAAAAGGGGCAATGTTGCAGGGAGAGGACAGCTGCTGGTGATGCCTCGTGGAACGCCCGGTGCTTCTGGGGTGCAGAGCACGACCGATCACGGTGTGAACTGCCACGCAGGGCATTAAAGCGATTCTCTGAACGTCCTCTGCTTTCCAAGGGTTTCCTTCTTCTGTAGTCTAAGCTGTTTGCACCTAGCTGTTGCTCTCCTTAAGCCTGAAATGGCAGAGCAGCGGACGGATCCTGCTCAGTTGGGTTCTTAGTGTCACCTTCAGCACCGTGATGCTCTCCTCTGGCCCCGGGGCCAGCCGGTGAGCCCGCTCCCCTGGCACTTGTCTTCAGCAGAGAGGAAAAACCAGCACGTTCCAACGGGTGGTAGCTGAGACGTGAAACTCCTGCGTGAAAGCCAAACCCACTTGAAACCAGTGATAATTTTGCCGTGGATTTTCGTGTGGCCGGTATTTCACGCTGGAGATAAAAAAAGTTATTTGTAGTTAGCTGGCAGGCGCAGGATTTTAACTTATTAGAGAACGTGTTACCAAGACATTCAAAACGATGCGGCTCTTGTTAGGATAGTTAGGAACTTTGCTTTTATTTGAGGAAATTTTTGCTATGAATGATGAGAGTTGTAATGATTTACAGAGTATTTTGTTTCAGAAAAAAAAAGGAAAAAGCAAAACCATTTCTTTCCTATGGGCGTGGGTGGGTTTTGGGGTTTTGGTTTTTTTTTTGAGATTTGTCTTTCACAGTTGGAAAAGAGGGCTAGGTTTGGCTTGACTGTCCTCCTTTAAGGCAATACGTACTTATTAAAAGAAGTATTGATATATCAGTACCGTTCTGTGCATTTTCTAACTTGATCTGTGTTTCTGCAAGTGGGAAATGGGTACAGATGGCAGGGCGAAGGAGAAGAGGACACCCTGACGGGGAAGGTGGTAGGGGTGAGCGGTGGGTGCAGAAGCGAAGAGCAGCCCGGTGCCCACGGGTGCACACCGGCGGGTGACACCGAATCGCTCAGCGTATTGCTCGCTGCTGGGCACGAGTCCGTTTGCATCGGTTGAGCCGCACGTGGTAGCTGCAATGAGTATTTGCAAACTGAAGCCCTCGGTCGGAATATCCTGTAGTCATCAGCGTAACCCGTACTATTTTCAACAGGTGCTTTAACGCTATAGCTTAAATTATAGCAGACTAAATTTCAGGGAGGTAGGGAGGGGAGGCTCAGGAGCAGTTAATCTAATTGCAGTGTAAATCAGCCCGTAGTGGGGATCTCCCTTGCCTTGGCTGCCGGGGTGTCTGACACCCAATATCCGTAGGGAGACAGCTGCACTGTCCGCTCCCCAGCTCCTCTGCGTGCTGGCTGCTGGGAGCGGGCTATAAAATACGTGTGCATTGTAGAAGCATTTGTCTGTGCTGTGCAAACGTGCTCTCTATAAATTTTATGTGTAGATATGTGTATACAAAGGGAGACGGTTTGCTGTTTCACCTTATCCCGTATTTGAGGAAGGGGAATTAATAAAAATAATTTATCTGAGCTATCTCTACCATAGCTAGGAATGGGGTTTGATTTTGACCAGATGATTTTTTTCTCAGAAAAATAGATTAGTTGAAAGTAAGAAACATCATTGTCTTTGGACCTGACTTTTTGTATTTAGTTCTGAAGTCTTTCTGCCCTTCTCCGCCTCATTGCTTTCTCCCCAACTTTTCCAAACAAAAAAGTGGTTTGGGATGCGGGAAGGTGCAGTGTGCGGGGCTGGGTGGGAAGGGGTTGCGCTGGCCGTGGACTCCATAGCTGTGGACAAACTGCAATAACTTGGCTGTTTTTTTCATCAGGTATTTGACGGTAAATAATAAAGATGAAAATTGGAAACCTTAATGATATAATGCTATATAATCTATATTCCATTAAAAATGATACTCTCTATAGGGAGCCATAGTGGGACTGCATTGGACTTTTCTGGAGAGCGTTCATACCACATTGACTTTTTTTTTTTTAACATGTTAAGCACCAGTAACGTTTTCTACAGCGCATCAGGTGTTCCTGCCAACAGGTAAGGTCTCTGCCGAAGGACTCGGTGAGACCGCGCGGTGCCGGCTTTCGCAGTTCCTCTTCCAAGCAGCAAATGGGTTTTGACTCCAGAGATCACTTGATGTTGAGCTAAATTTCCTAGCTGAAAATTTAAACTGTTGGAAGGTTTATCTAATTTTGAAGAAGAAGAACATTTGAAAACCCTTAAAGGAAAATGGGAAAGCTTTTTTTTCTGGTTTTGTTTTTGCTTCCTCCCCTTCCCTGTCTTTCCTGCCCCCCCAGCACATCCTCCCCGCTTCTCCTCCTCCGCTGCCCCAGCAGAGACCTCGAGAAAATGCCAAAGTAGGGATTTTGCCGCATCAAGTTCGGAGCATGTAACAAACATTCAAAACGCGTGTGGGGCAAGTGCAGCCGCCATTGGCAGTTTATTTTATTGCAATTTTTTTTCCTCCTCTCCCCCCCACCCCCCAAAAAAAAAAAACCAACCCCCGTGGCTCCCTCTCCGGCTGCGCGGGAGATAACAATGGGGCGCTTTGTGCCGCTCTGCAGCTGCTGAAATTTGACTAGATCCAACTGAAGAAAACAGGAGCAGGTGGGTCAACAACGTGACCCTTTCGTTCCCAGCAGTATCAGTGTGCGCCGGGGCCGGAGGGACCGGGGCGGAGGTGAGCCCTGAGATTTAGCCCAGGCAATGAGGATGTGTTGGTTGGCGCTTTTAGGATGCGAGCTGCCATTCTGAGGTAGCTCTGATGCCTCTAAATGTCGTGGGGTTTGCTGCCATTTATAAAATGGGTTTCACTCCAAAAATGTTAGGATTGGGAAATGTCACTGCAATAAACTGGCATCGCTACAGGCAAGACATCTTTGCTCCATCACCGGTGCTTTGATTCCCATATTGCCGCTAGTTTCTCGGTTTGTGCGATGCTCCATGGCTGCCGCGTGGAACCCCTGAAGCCCCCGACGCCCAGCGCCTGCCCAGGTCACGGAGATGACCGCCTTCATGTCCATGTTTTTGCTGTGCTAGAGCTGTCTTAAAAAATGTCGAGGGTGGGAATTTCCACGGCTTGGAGGAGGGTTCAGTACGTGGTTCCCGGTGTGTTTGGTGGAGGTGGAGGGTGCGCTTGTGTTGGGCTCCTTTGCCTGGCGAATACGGCTCATCAATACTGCCCACTTGGCAGCAAGAAGAGGAGGGTAAGGACAGGGAGAAAAATATTGTTATTAGTTAACTGCATAGGTCAGCTAAGTACCGGTTGTTCCTGAGGTCTTCCCTGCCAAGGTGTGATGACTTGCTTGATTCCTTGCAGATGTCGCGGTGGGTTTGGGCTTTGTGAGCCTCGCAAGTGGTGTTAAAAGGTGGCAACGCTCAAACGTCAGCAGTGTTCAGCGGACACATGGTTACGGCCTCAAACCTGTCTAAGATTGCCAGGGATTTTGAGTCTGAGGCTTTTAAGGGGTAGACGTGAACAACTGTTTTAAAGTCAGCAGTTAGAAACGCAAGGTTTCTGTTGATGGATCTTGTAATCTTGCTTTCTGATATCAACTTACAGTAAAGCGCATGTGAGATGGAGCAGAGCCCCCCCCCTTTTACGCTGTGCCATGGATGCAGTTGTGGTGTTGAACAACGTGTTCACGTCCTCGAAAGTTTTCGTGATTTAGCTGTAATTTTGTGTTGAAAACATGATGCACGTAGCATCTCGGAGAATCCTACCGTCCCAAGTGCTTGCATTGCTCATGGAGTAGCATCAAGCAGTGCTTTGTTTGCACGCGATGAAGCCTGTAAGAGGACTACCAAGTTACAGTCAGGATGAGTCCATGCTAAATGGGGAAGGGGAAAGCGGTGACAACTTTGGCAGTGGGTCGGGAGCTGGAGGGCTGCCGCAGGGAAGCGTCCAGGGCGAGGAGCTGCTTGGGGTGGAAGGAAGATGGATGGAGGCTGGAGAAGGCAGGGTATGTGACTGTTTGGGTGATGTGTGCTAGTACGGAAAATTGATCTGCATGACCACGTTACCAGCTGTGGTGACTCAGTCCATCAGGAAGAGGGTTGTTAATAAATCAGAGGCTCTCCGTGCATATCTGCATCTTAAACGTGTTTTCTAGCAGGAGCTTGCCGTGATCTGATATGAAGGTCAGTAGCAGAGCAAAGTACGGCGCAGCACTTCATCTGCGCTACCAAATCTGCCGTTGCCGTCGATGGGTGCAGAGCAGCCGGAGCGGGACAGGATTTAGCCGTGAGCCGCGGAGGTTTAGATGGAGACTTCTGAAACGGTGCTGTGACCGTAGTTTGTCCTTGGCTGCACTTGCAGTTAAACCCTGTTTGGTGTCGGCTTAGCTGCACCCGCTGCCAGCCCCCGTTGTCAGCAGCGGGTAATTTAAGAGGTTTCTCCCAACAGCTGGCAGCACTGTTTACTCCGGTCCTCCCCTCCCGCCGCGGCGCTGAGCTGTCCCCCTCGCTGGCACGGTTCGCGTCGGATTATGCTGTTGGACTCGCAGCCGGGTGGTGGTGGTGGTGCCAGGGTTCAAACTTGTCGCTTTGGAGCAAGAAGCACAGGTGCAGGCTGAACTCATGATCCTCGGAGGCCAGCGCATACCGGGGAGGCTTCGCCTTTGCTTCGGGCACACGCACGCGTCCCTGCACGCCGGGTGCGTGCTCGTAGAACGTATTTAACGCACAAGAGATGTGTCATGCGGGATCGCACGATCCGTTCGTGCCCCTTCCCTCCGTGCACGCAAACACGTCCCTAGGAGTTCGGTTTAAAAATAAAATTAAAAAAAAATGCCGCTGTGTCCTGCTTGGTGAGAGGTGATGCTGCTCTCGCAGGGAAAGGCGTACGTAGGGATCTAAAGGCCGTTTGGAGATGTCGAGGCGTGCGCCTTCCTGCTCAGCCGTCCAGCGTGCACCCTATAGGTCTGCAGGGGAACGCAGCGATTAACATATGAAAACGCTGGTAACAGTGGGATTCTTGTGCCGGCAGAAACGGAGGAGATATACTACCGTTTTGGTGCCAGTTAGAGCCATAACTGCTATTTGTGGCGGGGTTCAGTAACAATTAACCTTTCACATTCTCTGTTAGCCATTGCTTTCCTGGTGCAGCTGCTTTTATAACAATATATGTTGCTTCTCCTCTCAGAAGCGCTAATTTTGGAGGTTGGGGTATCTGTTCTGGAAACCACAGGATGTATGGAGGGAGAATGGGGATTTTTTAATAGCTGTTTGATGTATAATAATCTTTTGGGAAAAAAAAACCATCCACATTACATTTTGATTTAAAGGACCTTGTGCATATTAAGAAGGAGGAGATTGCATGACTGCTACTTCAAATATTTTAAAGCAAATTCAACGTAGTTTTGCTTGCGTGACAATGTCAAATCACGGGTTTTAAAAATCTTGACCTGGTGTGCAATCAGGCATCTCAGACCAGAGCTGGAAGGAATTAATGCCTTGGGTAGGTGTTTCCCTGCCTGTTTGGGCTGGGTGCAAGGAGGTGTTATGGACCAAACTCTGTTGCTGCCATTTGAAAATGAGTAAAGTGCTTGGGGGACTCTTGGGAAGGACCATGGCTACGAGTGACCCATGGCCACTATCTGGTTTAATTTATGTAGGCATATAGATCTGTCTGGTTTAATTTGTGTAGACGTGTAGATGGCAATACCAGCATCTTAAATGGCTCCAACGAGGTTGCTGAGTTTTCAGGAATTGTCCCCATGAGCGTGCCATTTAGTGTCGTTTGGTTTGGTTTGTTGTTTTTTTTTTTAATAAATGGCTTCAGAGTGCAATTGTATCGCACAGAAATATTTGAAAATAAGAGTGTGTAATTGGAGGCAGGACAAAGTTGGAGTAATTTGGTTTTGGCGTCAGTATATTGTTACTTAAAAGTGTAGTGGAGGTTGGACTTCACCTGTCAAAACAGAGCTGCTGTGTTCTGGCTCTTCCTGAGCAATCATTTCAATATTTATACTCTGTGCTGTGCTGGAAAAAGAAAATGCAAAATGCAGATTTGCATGAAGTCGGTTATAGTCTGTCTTCTCCAAAGCGTCCGGTAGCGCAGGTAACGGGTTCGCTGTGTGGTTACAAGGCTGTGCTTTGATCCCAGCTCTACTGGAATTCCATCTAGAGGAATTTTGCCAAATCCGGCAATGTGTAAAACTGGCTTGATGGATGATTTGGACTTCCTTCATTATGATTTTTCTTTACGATTAAAGATTTGAAGCTTCTGGTTGCACATTAATGTTGATGATGAGTAAGACTTAATGGGATTTTAATCATCCTCTTAAGAAGGTAAAGACAGCCCCTTTTTTGGGCACGAACCCAGTACAGTCAGTGGGACTGTTGGCGATGGCTCGGTCAGTCCATGATCTGCAGGAATCAGTAGCGCCCCTGATCAGTTCTGTGCCTGGGTCACCTTGCTGGTTCCCAGGGCACTTCAATCATGTTTTCCTTTGCTTCTTAAAAGTTCTTGTTTTTCCTTCTGCTTCACGCTGCGTAAAATAACGATGTAAAACCCAGAAGTGTCGATGTGCGCTCTTGGAGAAGAACACCACAACCCAGTGCACCAAATGGAGATGCACAGCATTTACACTGTAGCTTAAAGCATCTGAATTCCCAACGTGTGTGATGTGTGGATTAGGACAGAGTTGGTACCTAAGTTCCCCCAAGTTAAGTTTAAAAAGCATTACACAGTATTTTTTTTTCTTCATGAGTTTTTAAAATTTGTGAAGGGATAACTTACAGCACTTGTCCAATAACTATTTTCTTTCTCATTTCTCACATGTTGGCACTACAGGATGGGAATCGCAGCTGCTGGAAACAGGGTTCCTAGGGATATTCCTCTGCCCGCTCTGGACCCTCTCCCGCCTGCCCCGGCACACTCCTCCTTCCAGCATCGTCATCTGGGGCTTTCGGTGGCTGATTTTCAGGATCATGCTTGGAGCGGTAAGTGAGACTTCACGGTTTTGCTTTTTTGAGGTGACAGCAAAAGGAGTGCCTCATCCTGGCAGAAAACCTTGGTCCAACACGTCGGAGTCCTCTGGTGTAGGAATTTTTCTGGTTACAAGGAAGGAGCACATAGCAGGAATGCTCTGGTTCGCAGAACCTTTCAACTTACTATTAGTGTTTATTTTAAGGAGGACAAACATAGGAGTACAAATGTCCGTGTTGATATGTTGGTGCTGCTCTTGTGATTGGCTCTTGAAAAGGAATAAAAGTGAAGTTTGAGACTTGGGCATTGCAGCTTTTTGATAAGGTGGTTGGGAGTCCAGTGGGTAATTCCCAGGATCCAGGAGCTTCACCCCGAGTTATTTTTCCTTTGCGTGTGCTTTACTGAAGTGTCACACTCTGCTCCATGTTTTCAAAGAGAACAATTGCCGCATTACTGTCCCAGTGCCAGTGGAAATTCCCAAGTAGCTTGTAAAAGAATCCGTCAAGAACTGACACATCTTTGTTAAAATAAAGGTGTGGCAGGGGCGTTACCCTGTCATCTGGATCCGCGTTTTGGACATTTCAAAATATCCCAAGACTTTAAGCTAAGGATCATTGCTGTAGAAAGAGATTGCAGGCAGGTGGGACATTCCTGTGTCCATTTGCTCTGAAATCCTCCTCTGACCCCAGCTCTTAAAGTCCTTGAATCTGTAGTTGAGCTCAGTAAGCTCTTAATTATCCTCCTGCTCTTAAAAAATAAAGACAAACTTTTTTTGTGTTAACCTTAGCGTTACCTGTTTTCAAGGCAACTTTGTTCACGGAGAACGTGCTATTGCAGTAGATATTCTTGAAAAACGTGTGCCGTCCACTTCTTGTATCAAAGGGCGGCTTCCCAGCCCACAATGGTTCAGTAAATTCAGCTTGAAAGGCAGAAAATTTCGCTTTTTCATATGCTTCATGCAGGTGGTATTTCAAAATCCACTCTTTGATTTCAAAACCCGTTTCTTTGCCGTAGCTGTTGTGTAGCATTGCCAAATTTCGCTCAGCTTCCTAAAGCTGCAATTCTTGCTTGTTTTTAATTCCTGCAATTCTTGCTCGTTTTTAATTCCTGCAATTCTTGCTCATTATGAATTAAATAGATGTGGTCCTGCTGCGGGGCGATCCAGATGGGTAAAATGACTCCTGAAGGTCCACTCCAGCACAGCTTTCTATGACCCTATACAATATCTGCATGTGTAGATAATCCCATATATTTTAATGCAACTGCTGGTTGAAGATACTTAGTCAGTTTTTATGGGACAAAGTCACCTTTGTGATGCTTTTAAAATGCCGTAAGGCTTTTGGTTGGAGTTCAGGTGAACGGTGCTGTTCTAGCGTCCTACCATACTGCTCCTGCCATACCTGGAGGCTACTGGATGCATCTGTAATTGCAACTTTACTTGAAATGATAGAATTCCAGTCTTTTAGGAAGCCTGATGGTCGTAGAGAGAGGGTCTTCTTTGGCACTCCCCAGGATGAGAGCAGGAGATGGAGCTCAAGGAGCTGGATCTCCACGCTGGGCTGAACACGCAATGTCGGGACACTCGTGGCAAACAAGCTGTTGTGGTTAGGTAGGTAAATGCAAAATTGTTTAGGCTCTTGTGATCTGTTTCGTGGAGTCTTTTCCTGGGACAGGTGGGGAATTGTTATTGGGAAAAAAAGGCTGGAATGGTTCTTAGCAAAACTGCTGGTAGGAAAGAAATCGAAATGGGAGCGTCTGCGAGGCTTGGTGCTGTTTATGGGAAAATGATGTTGGAAGGGACGCACGGTAGCCAAGCGAAGTGCAGTGCATGGTTTTGGGAGAGAATAGTGGAAGATAATCCTTAAAAACGGCCTGCCTTAAACCAACAGACAGTTTGTAAATCTGTGCGTGGGCTCTGCTGCAGCATCAGAGCCCACAGCCTGGAGCAGCCGTCGGGGTGCTTCGGGGCTGGCACCACCGCAAGGCTCTTGCTGCGCAGAGGCTCTGTCTTCATAGCCTCCGGGCTGGGTCTGTGACGGTACCCACCGCTCAGCGTCACTTCTGCACCAGATGGCCTGTTGACTTGGTCCTCCTTGGGGCCAGAGCTCCTTGGGGACCATAATTTGCAGTCCACGTGAACAGCAGAGATGATGAGATGTGGGTCTCCATGCAGTTGACCCAACAGGTATGAAGGGTATGTTGTTGGTCTAGTGAGAACGGTTCTGTTGAAACTTTTTTGGATGAGAAATTAAGGGTGGTTTTGGTATTAAATTTTTGTGAGAAAGTGTCTGTTGTTCGTGATGCTTTCCCATTTCTCGTTTGGACATCACGTTGACTTGGTTAAAATTGAGATTTTTCGAAGTTGGCTGGAGAAGGTCCCACTCACATCTACCCTTGAACTGGCTGGGGCCATGTGTCTCTGAGCCGCGGGATGGCTGTGGGGAGGTCACAGTCCTGAGGTTCAGCTGCTCTCCACCTGAGGAAGGATTTCTACAAGTTTAAAGCAGTGCTTAACACACCAGCCACTACTGAGGCATGGTTTTTACAGTAGTTTTCAAGTATTTTAAGCAACTGTTTAGGGAAGACAGTTGAAGGCTGCTAACCTGCCAGAAATATCCATCCGCGTTTTATTACAAATTAAATTTCCTGTCCCCTCCTTTCAGCATGGAATGATAAGCACTTTGGTAGCTGGCCTGCGTGGTTTCTTCATGATATTTTTGAGGGCAGCAAAGGTCTAAGTTGTTACAGGTTTGTGGGTGCCGTAACACAGCACTGGCTGGCCTTTAATGACGGTCATGGGGACCCCGGTGGGTGACCGAGGGGTCCTGGTCCCTGCAGGACCCCTGTGCAGTGATTCAAGAGGAGCTGAGAGTGTTCCCTGTCTTGCTGGATTAGATCCCATGAGTAATCCTCTGACCTGGTGAAGTCCAAGGTGCAAGGTACCTTAAATGCAAGTTAGACTTCGCTTTGACTGCAGGGCTTGGGCGGGGGGGGGTGTGTGTGTGTGTTTTTTTGGGGTGGGTTTTTTTGTTTGTTTGTTTTCTTCAGGAGCCTCGTTGTCAATGTATTGTTTGGGCCATTTATCGCCAATGACATTCTCACCAAATGTCAGCACAGCCCCTTTGCGCCCAATGGGTGGAGGCTGACTCCTGTGGTCTTGATGCTTCTCAACTTCTGAAATACTACTTCTCAGTCGCGATGCTGGTTATAGAAAGAACCGACAGTCCATGACACCAAGCGTAGGGAAACACAGCTGATTTTCTTAAGTTATATGATCACCAAGTTCGCGTCCTGCTTTCCTTTTAGAATGGGAGTCTGAGCTTTGCTCTGCTCCTGCTAATCTGTAACATATATTCTGAATTATGGGACAGGTCGGATATCAAGAAAAACCGTGCTCACCAAACATCTTTGTTACTGTTATCTCTGCGCTGCTTCTTGGTTTTATCTGGAGAGTAATAACTCTCCCGTTATTTTAGGGAGAGCCCTCTGCAGAAGAGATGCCGCCCCGCGAGTCCCTCGTCTGTCTGGGTTACTGATATATAAGTAACAGGCATGGGAGAGGAAAACATGGAAAGGTCGTTAAATGGGGATCTATTCAAGCAAGTGGAGATCGGTGATTGATGGTATCTTTAATGTTTTGGGGCCCAAACACGTGTACGTTTCCTTCTCGGCCGGGGTAATGACGCTTGCAGGCACCGGGAGGCGAGTTTAATGCGTGAAACCGAAGTATCCTCCTGGAGCGCAGGGGCACCTGCTCACAGGCCATCTTCGATTTCTTCCCTGACCTGGGCAGGAGCTGAAGCATGTGCACAAATGTGGGCTGAAGGAAGGTTTTCCCAGGGGTGGGATTGGCAATGATTATATTTTACGCAGAAAGTAAGTTCGACTTTCCCGCACGGTTCTCCGGCGACAACTCTGGCTGGTTGGGGTAAGGCTTTCCATGTAAAATGCCATCCTCCGAGCAAACGGCATTCCCTCAGCTTGGTTTTTCTCCCCTTGTGCTGGATGTTAGGTGAGCAGTGTCACGTGCAGGTTTGAAACGCACCTTAGGTGGGCAAGCTGGTCTCTCTTTCGCGATGTGATGGCTCCCAGGGAAGGCTTCAGGTTCTTATCCCATAGCTCTCCCGTTTTCTACAGCCGGATCCTGTATCATGAACAGTACATGGGGGTCGATTTCACTTGCCAGCCCCTTTTTTTATTTTCCGTTCAGCGTATCATATTTGGGTACTTTTTCCATGCGGAGCTTTAGCAACCAGAGGCTTTGCACTGAAGCATGAGGAGCTCCTACCAAAACGAACACCGTTCTGCCGATGCCCGTTGCAGCCCCTCTTGTATCAGCCTGTGAAGGACCAGAAGATCAAGCCCGGTAGGCTGATGGATACAAAATAAACCTGACTGTAAAGAAGGGAGGGTGGACCTAAAGGCCATTATTTCCTAATCTGAATTGGCATGATTGTTGCCATCCATCTCCCCAGGGCACATTACCATCCTCTCAAAAACTTCCCGTATCCTATCACCCCACACACGTGTTCACAACCTCCCAGTTAAGGAGCACTGGAGCAGCGATAACGTCTTTGTACTTTCTATCACGTAAACCACAGAAACCCACAGAGCTGGTGGAAGACGTCTGAACAGCTCAGGAAGCTCGCGGATGCTCTGTGCCTGCTCCCTTGCTTCGCTGCTGCCTTTTCTTTTCTGTCTCCCTGTTAATATCTCTCCTGCTCAGGAGGTGACCGTTGCTCCCGATGCTCAGCAGCATCCCCAGCACACTCCTGTTTTCTTCTCTCTCGACCAGGTGTTTACTGCTGAAGCACGTGAGCTCCATCAGCCAGCTCCAGACTGCTGTAAGGGAGCCTTGCTGTTTCCTGGCTAATCATGCCCCCAAAAAATCATGTGCAGATCTTGTGCCTGCCTTCCCTCGGGGCTGGCCGGGCTTTCTCAGGGGAGATACAGCATATGAGACATAAAATAACCCTGGCTGCATCTTGCAGGAGGCAAGGAGCACAGGCAGGCTCTGCTTCTGGGGTTTGATTGGCAGCAAGTGCTGGGCTGATCTCAAATATTGCTGACTTTTTAAAAGGTGTAATTACGTGATTCAATCTATATGTTTGATGTTCCTAATAATCCATTAGTGCAGGATGTAAAGACGGATGCTTCTCAGGAACACGCAGAGGCAACAGAATAGCGGTCCCTTTGTGTGAGCGAGCAGCTTGTTAGGAAATAAGTGATGCAAACAGACGTTTACGGGGCTGATTTGCCTCAGAAGTGCCTGGTGACTCGATGTCTTCGTCGTCTTGCTTACGACTCTCTGTCACTCTGATTTCTTGAGGCTTGGAAGATGGAAAGCGTTGTTTTGTGTTTCCACAAGAATCAAGAGGTGGGTAAGCGAAGGTGCGTGCTCAGCCCTTGGTCCTTAACCGAGGACGTTAACCGAACCGCGGCGACTTGCCGAAAGGAGCAGCCCATGCTGTCAGTAAGGTGCTTTGCTCGGCAGTGTTGCCTGGTGGTAATTAGGTGTTTTGACATCTGCAACTACCTGGGGAGACATCGAAGGCACGATGCTGCACTCTCAAAGCCTCGGCCCTCTCTCAAGTATATATATATATTTTTCAGCAGACAGAGTTTGTTTTCCAGCTGCTCCGTTCCCTGTAGAGCTGTCGTTGGACTTGGTGCGTTTGATGGGTTTGAGGACGGTGGGGCTGTCTGCGTGCCGCCGGCCCAGCTCCCCGGTCTGGGTCAGCCTCTTCTCTGAGCCCCTCGCTGCAGGCTGCGGGTCCTGGGGGGCTCTGGGCTCCGGGCAGCCATTTAGTCAAACTGCAGATTTTTATAATCGCCTGATCCCCAGTAATGGGACTCATCGGAGGGGTAGCTGTGCTTCCCCGTTTCGGTGGAGCAGCATCTCCCTGGCGTCTTGTGGCTTTTCAAAGCCAAGTCACATTTGTGCTGTCTGGGCTTCGTGCTCCGGCCGGGCTGTTGGGGCGAGCTTCTGATGGAATTGCCAGGGCTGTGATCGTGCGCTGCGCTGGGGGGGCTGGGGGCTTTGCCTCTGAGATGGGCAAGTTTCTGGGTTGCTTTTGGGTGGTTTTTGTGATAGGCAGCGGCACTGCTCATGAGCTCTCCTTCATCAGCAAATACACTTTGTGGCTAATACCCCATTCAGCAAATGAGTTAGTCCCGTTCTTTTTTTGCAAAAGACTTGAAAGTAGATGACAACTTTGTCGAGTTCATATATTCTGTGTAATTACCTGCTGCAGGCGAAAACCATGTGCTGGGGGAACCCAAATACCTGCCCCGCTCGTGTTGGGGGCAGGCTGGGCAGTAGCTTCGAGCTGATGAATTGCTAACATCACGTTGCTGAAACTTCGTAGTAGCTCTTTGGATCCTGAAAGTCGTTAGCGATTGCATACGTAAACCATAAAACATAGTTTCTGTTTCTTCATTAGTTGAGTGTCTGAGAAACACTGCGTGCATACTTGCTCAGAAATGTGAGAATTTGATTTTTGTCAACACCTGCGTGCGTAACTATAGTAACGCTGATAAAAACTTAGTAACTGAAAAAACACGTGTAAAGGGACAGGAGTACGGGAACGTGATTTAACTGGGTTTTGGGAAGAACCCTAGACAAGGTTCATCCTTGAGCCCCCTGCAGCCAGCCTCGGTGGGTGAGGGGTAGCAGTGCTGGGTGTCGGCGGCACCTCCTGATTTCTGTGCTGTGGGGTTCTCCTGCGTTGCGTGAGATTTACCACCCCCCATCCGGCGTGCGGTGCGATGCCGCACTGTGCTGCGGAGGAGCTCAGGCTGCATCTTGGGGTGCATCGAGCTGAATCTTAACTTGTACAGGCTGCTGCTTTTGACCAGAGACATGACTTTTATGATTTCCTCACCGCTTATTCCCAAGGGTTGCCTCTGCTTGTTACACACAGCTCCTCCAGTCTCACAGCAGAGGGGTTTTTTGACAAGAGGCACTTAATGTGGGGCTGTTCCCTCCTATCAGCACATCCTTCTGTCAATAAAGCAGATATAAACGGGGCACGTAATGAGTTCAGGACTAACTCTTGGCATAGTGTTGCCTCTTCCAGCTGGAGCTGGTGAAGTATGATGGTAATGATGGGACAGGTCAAGGACTTAACAGGCCAAAAAGCAAAGCAAGCAGCGAGTCCTCTGTAAAAACTGCCCATCTGCTGGGGGCAGAAAATGTGACTTAGGGACTGGGATGGGGAAGCAGGTCCCAGACTGAGCCAGGGGCTGGGGGAGAAACTGGGATGAGCACGGGCAGAGCAGGAGTGAGGATGTGGGAGCCCCGTCCGGCAAAGGATGCCGTGCCGGTCCCAGCGAGATGCCACAGCCCCTTCCCGCTTGGGCAGGTTTGTCGAGCCTGGTGCTGCCAAAATCATCCACAGCCAGCTTCAGGCATGCCCAGCTCTGTCCCAAGATCTGTCCTCACATCGTTACATCTTTGGCTTAACTGGGGAGAGCGTTATATAGCGGGCATCTTTGAGTAGAGGAGGCATGAGTGGTTTTTATGGGGGTGTGTGATAGCGTTTGCACGGGTGCTGTCTCTCCCGCTCCATGTTATTTGAGGTTTGGAGATATGCAAGGTATGCATGAAGGTTTTTAACGAGCGCATATCGACCGTGCACGGCCTGGATTGCTGCTGCAGGTGAAGTTAGCGGAGTAAGTCGTGCGAGGGAGCCCTGCCTGGAAGCGTGAGCTGCTGCTGGTTTAGTGCGGCTCCGTGCAGCTGGCACTTGGGGGGCTGGTGCTAAAAGCAGCGTGGAAATGTCATTATCCGTTTGCGGCTGGTATTCCTCCTGTAAAACATGAGGCACACGAAATGCCTTTAGGTCAGGTTGGACTCGAGGCCAACGAGAAGCAAGAGCTGAGACTGAGTTTTCTTGCACCAAGAGCAAATGCGAGTGTTTGCTGCTTGCGCATGGCACACGGCCGCGATGCTGTCGGGTGTTGGTGGTCCCTCTGGAAGCACCCAAGAGTGATGGTGTGCTTCCATTTATGTGGCTCTTCATCATCTCCATTTAAAGCCATCTCCTGTGCCTCTTCCCTCCCCACCTTTCTCTTTGTGGGACACAAACATGGAGCCTGGCAGTTCCCTGTGTTACACGCAGCCGAGGGCTGGTGGTTGCTGTGCTGCTGACATGGATCCCATCCCAAGGCACGCAAGGGAGGTGTCAGTGGGAATATCTGTCAGAAGCGGTGATCAAGGAGGTTAAATGCCTCGAGATTCCCACTCTCTTGTTCCTGCAGGCCTGCTGCATCCCCGTTTCATGGCAGCATAGACACGTCTGTACAAGTGAGGCTCTACACATGCAACATGGCTTGTTCGGACTGTCAGTGGAGAGGTGGTCATTTCTCAAGGGTTTCCAATAAGCACTTTATTTTGCATCAGGATGGGTTTGCAATGCCCCGTTAGCAGAGAGTAGGCAGCGCTGCCGAGATGTGTACAGTAGTCAAAGGAGTAGGCAGGTGATGTTTGCCAGGTTGATGATATGATGTTCTGTACAAATAATTATCGCTACTGGAGATGCAATGGGGAGGTGGAAGGGATTCAGGCGCCAGGGGTGTAACAGCACGTTGGGAAACTGGGAGTAAATAGGGAATGAAGGTGGAGCTGGGTCTTGCAAAGGATCACAGACATATGGAATAAGTTACCAGGGAAGGTGGCTGGAGCAGAGAGTATAAGTGAGTCTGAGACATCTTGATTAGTTTCTGGAGGAAGGGATTGAAGAGTGTAGTGAAAAAGCAGGGAAACAGGATTTAAAGCACATTACCACTTTAATTTAAAAGCGCCCAAAGCAAGGAAATTCAGATTTAAAGCTGCCAATCTATCACTGGCTGATGCAGGTGTTGGGGTTGGGAGGACTCGGCGGGGTCTGTGTGCAGATGGGTCCGTGCCCCGCAGGCTCCGCTCCCCGGCCGGGGCTGTGGGCTTGGGCAGCTTAAGCCAAAGCCTCATGCTTGCCCCAAGAATTGGATCCTCCAATACGTGTGTTATGTAATAATATAATAATAATATTTATAATATATATGTATTTCTATAGAAGATTATTATAATAGTCTGCTGTGTGTGCAGCATCCTTGACGTCTTCCTTGTGCGCTGCCCTTAAAGCTGTTGCAGGGGCTGCTTCGCGCTCGCCAGGCTGGTGGCACTCCAGGAGCTGGGGACAGGGTCGCCCAGGGAAGGGGTTTTTTTCTCCCCGTATCTTCACGTATTTGAGAGCCCTTGCCAGGGAGTCGCTCCCCCGCTCCTCCTTACGCAGGGTACGTCATGGGGAAGGTCCTGAGGGGCACACGGGGAATTGAGGGAAACCCAAGTGCATCTTTTCAAGTTGTGATTTGTGACTTGACGGTCCCTCCCCTTGGTTTACTTTCTGTAAACAAGATTTCTCTTTTTTTTTTCGCTCCCCCCCACTTTCCGGATTTCCCTTTCTGAATGTAAGTACAGGCTGACCCCCCCCAGGTCCAAGCTCTGCCTCTCCGAGCTGTTCAAGCACATCCTCGGAAGAAGCCGCTGCAGAACAGAGAAGTCCCGGAGCATTTTTTTGGCAGGCAGAGACTTAGAAAATAATTTAAATCCTCTGGCATTTCAAGTCTACACAAAAGATATGTTTCCCCTTTTGCAGGAGGAAACAAGATCATTTAAAGTGGTAGTCTTGGGAAAGAAATAGTGCAAAAAGATTTATAATAATCAGCAATAAATTCTTCCACTAAATTCTCATCATTGTTTCCTAGTAAATGTCGTCCGTCTTTCACACAGAGATGTGTTTTCACAGAGGAAGGATCAATTATTTCCAGATTATTCGTACATCATTAGATAGTTAATCTCTTTTAAAATGATTTTTCATTTTCTTTACCGTTAGAAAAAATGTCTCTCTCAACCAACTGCAGTGAATTATTTTAGAAACTAGTGGTTCATGTTAAACTCTTCATTTTTGTTTTGTTTTTGCTTGGATTCTGTTAAAAGTGTCATAACGTGGGTGGCATTTTAAAGGTTACTGGAAAGGGTGGGGATGTGATTAGCTAATAAGGGAGATGAACTTTCTGGCAAAAATAATGAAGACTTCGAAGCAACCAGAATCTGGATGCCTGTAGTAAAATTGCATTAGATGTAATGAAATCAAAGTTGGAATTGAGATGATCTCTGTAAATATAAAAAAGAAAAGAAGAAGAAGAATCAAACGGATGTAGTTGTCATTTCGGTGACAAGCGTGCCCTGATCCTGGGCATTATGGCTCTGAAATTGAGAATAATTATTCTAATTTGTTTTATTACATTAGCGTGGGTAGGAGGGAAGAAAGGCAGCTTTCTTTTATGGCTTTCTCATTATTCATAGGCGAGCACGGCGGGGCCAGGCTCCCGACTCCCGCGCCGGGGCTTCATGGGAATTTTTGGAAAATGATGTCTGCAATGTTCTGACCTTTGCCGTCCCAGCTGCAGCCCTCCTCCTCTCTGCAGGGATCCCACACTTGACTCCTTAGCAACCTCCTTTGTGCCTCTGATCTCTCTCCATTTGTCTAGTAATAGCCCTTGGCAGGAAGACTTGTTGTTCCTTCGGTGGCTGTAAAAGGCAGGGAGCTGCTAATGCCAAGTACTTTTCAAAATCCCTTTCACCCACTCCTTGCAGCGCGGTCTTCAAAGTCAATCAGATGCTGGTGCAGTCGTGGTGGCTTCTCAAAGGGTCTTTCTGGGAGCTGAGGGGAAAAAACCAGCGACAAATGAAACAAAACAAAAATCAACACCAGCGACTTCTCGTTCAGAAAAGTGATTTCCAGTCCCTCGAGTTGAGGTGCTTTGCAGTTGCCTTTCGTGGTGACTCCAGTTCAGCTTTTGCGCTGGACCGACCTGCGCCTGTTGCAGCAGAATCTGGACCTTCACCCTCAGTAAGTTTGCAGATGACACCAAATTGGGCGGGAGTGTCGATCTGCTGGAGGGCAGCAAGGCTCTGCAGAGGGACCTGGACAGGCTGGATCGATGGGCTGAGGTCAGTTGTATGAGGTTCAACAAGGCCAAGTGCCGGGTCCTGTACTTGGCCCACAACAACCCCATGCAACGCTGCAGGCTTGGGGATGAGTGGCCGGGAAGCTGCTTGGTGGAAAAGGACCTGGGGGTGCTGGTCGACAGCCGGCTGAACATGAGCCAGCAGTGTGCCCAGGTGGCCAAGAAGGCCAAGGGCATCCTGGCTTGTATCAGGAATAGTGTGGCCAGCAGGAGCAGGGCAGTGATGGTGCCCCTGTACTGGGCACTGGTGAGGCCGCACCTCGGGTGCTGTGTTCAGGTTTGGGCCCCTCACTCCAAGAAGGACATGGAGGTGCTGGAGCGTGTCCAGAGAAGGGCAACGAAGCTGGGGAAGGGTCTGGAGCACAAGTGCTGTGAGGAGCGGCTGAGGGACCTGGGGTTGTTCAGCCTGGAGAAGAGGAGGCTGAGGGGAGACCTCATTGCCCTCTACAACGACCTGAGAGGAGGGTGCAGCGAGGTGGGGGTTGGTCTCTTCTCCCAAGTAACAAGTGATAGGATAAGAGGAAACGGCCTCAAGTTGCGCCAGGGGAGGTTTAGATTGGATATTGGGAAAAACGTCTTTGCTGAAAGAGTGGTCAGGCATTGGAACAGGCTGCCCAGAGAGGTGGTGGAGTCCCCATCCCTGGAGGTGTTCAGAAAACGTGTAGATGTGGCACTTTGGGACATGGTTTAGTAGGCACGGTGGTGTTGGGTTGGCGGTTGGACTAGATGATCCTAGGGGTCTTTTCCAACATTAATGATTCTATGATTCACCTCCTCTGTGGATGGGACCCATCCTGTGGGCTTACAGTCCTGGGGCCATGTCTGAGCCTGTCCCTGCCTGTGCGAGAGGGTACCAGGCAGGTGGGTTTTAATCACCTGAAGGTGGGTTGTTCCAGAGAATCTGGAGCCTGGTCCTATAACCTGCTCATGTTGAACCAGAACGAATGTTCTCCAGAGGATGGGGAAGTCCCGTCATCTTGGCGCAGGCTTGGACCTGACTAGGGCTGACTGTGGGCTTTGAGCTGATGCACAAGGTACAGAATAAAGCTATTTAAACAGCAGTGTCACCTGATGAGCATAAGCTTGTCATTCTCTGGCTAAGGAAGAGGTATTCCAGCCCGTTATTTCTCTCTCATTGCGTGGAAGAAGCAGGAGAGATTTGAATTACCAGCTGTTCACGTAATGAGAGGTTTGTATGAACATCAGGTACACCTCTTCTTAAAGCTTTTAGTTTGCTGCTGTCAGACTTGTAGAAAAAAGTTTCTCAAAAGCCTAATACCCGTGTCACGTCTTCCCTGTGCGGCGTTTCTAAAAGAAAGGAACACAACACCCCTCTGCGGCACACGCGGTGCAGATCATCCTTCCTGCGCCGCAGAGCTTGAACCCTCCAGCAGCGCCTGCAGGTGGGAGATGGGGCTTCACGTCTGCACGCGTCTGGTCCAAATCCAGCCTCTGCCGCCAGCACGGTTTGTGGCAAGCCCTACGCCAGAGCACTCTGCAGTTGAAGATTTGGGCTCCATAAATTATGCAAATATTTAAAAGTATGCAAACAACTTCCATAGCCATAACATGAGCCTTGAGGCATGAAAGGGCCATAGAAAATGTATTGAATTTTCAAAAAGCTGGAGCACTTGCTGGTCTTGGGAATTAAATTTTGTGTCCGTTATGAGCTATATTGGAAAAAAAAAGTCATAAACCAACCTCGTGGAGTTCAAAGGTGGTTTTACACGTCCAGCAGAAGGATTGTGCTGCTGCTGTGTCTTGCTGCCGTAGCGTCGCACCCATCAAGCATCCTTCCCCTGGTGCGTGCAGCATTTGAGGATGATATTCGTTATTGAGGTTGAAATAAAAGCCAGAAATTTCTCAAGATTTATCCTTTCAAATGCAGAAGAAAGCTGGAGCAGGCGGGCAGCGAACAGGCTGGGCGACCTGGTACGTAACAGCAGGAAAACTCAAAGCGCTTCAGTATTTCTGTGGTGGTCTAAAGGCGTCGGGGCAGGTCCCTTGGATGCTTGGTGCTTCGGGTGCCGGGGTACGGCGTGATTGAGGAGCAGCGTAGCTGTGCTATAGTCCTTAAACAATTTTTTTTTTTTAATTTTAACTTTGTAATGCTCCTTCCTCTTCCATGAACTTGTGGTCTAAATTACAGCTGGCTTTGTCTTTAAAATAGGTGGTACATATTTGGCTCTGAAAAGATGTTGAAGCCCCTTTTTCTGTGGGTAGCAGAGGCTGGCGGGTACGCGAGGCACCCTTTGGGATTTTCTCTGGGAGTGTTTTGTATTCATATTACGAGAAAAACTTAAATCTGGAATTTAGGATTGCCCTTCGTTGAGATGCTTTTCTTTTTCTCCCATCTTTTGCATCGCGAAGACACAGAAAGGTCTTTAAATTGACTCTAAATTTATAACGCTGGTGCCCCGTACCCCACCCTTCTCTCCAGAGCCGGTATCAATAGGGGTTTTGCAGACATAGCTTGAGTCACCAGGCTTTTTCTCGGCTTCCCGTGCTATTGGCCTGTCTGTACCATTTTTTTCAGAATTAATTTTGGGCTGAAAAAGTCTCAAAGAGCGCTTTGTTCCTCCTTGACACTCACTCCAGGGAAAAAGAAAAAAAAAAAAAGAAAAAGAAAAAAACCGTGGAAAATCTGACATCTGCATTGTAGAGAAAAATCAATAGATAGGGAGGAATATAATTATCCCCCACTCCTGAAAGAATTTTTAAGATTTTTTTTTGTAACAGTGACTCATATCGGCTTAGAGCTTGAATGACATTTTAATTATTTAGGCTTTTTTTTCATTTTGAATCACCAAAGTACAGCAGCCTGAAAGGGGTACAGTTGGGCAGAGCAATCTGCGTAAGATGAAAAGGAAGGATTTGGCGTGTCGGAGTTCGGCCGCTTCCCTCCCTCCGAGCGGCGTCAGAGTGGGAGCTGTGCGGCTCAGGATGCTGCTCCGCTCCGCAGCGACGGGTGATGGATCACCCCTGGGTCCATGAATCACCTTTGCTGGCATCGAGTAAATAAGGAAATGGTTTTATCTTCTTTGGAGAAGTTTTGCTCCTTATGCGAAGCGTAAAATCCATACGGATTTGTCTGTGAGGGTGCATCCGTGGTGGCTCTTGAACTGATGCTTGTGCCTGGGCTTGATTTTTGGGGAAGGGGGGGTCAGGGATGAAAGTGGGGGTCAGGGATGAAAGTGGGGCTGGTGGAGTTGTTGGGGAGAAGGGAGCAAGGGCAATGCCGTGGATTTTGCTTGGGCGTAGGCAGGTTTAATTAGAAGGGGATCAGCTAATTAGAAAGGCAATTGAAAGAAGAGTGAACCCAGGAGGGAAGGAGAGAAAGAGAAGTCTGAAGTAAAGCTGGAGGTCAAAGACTGTGGCCAGCACCCATGTGTGTGGGGCAGAGATGGGTGAGAGCTTAGCAGGAGGTCTGGGAGAGCTGGAGGTGCCCGTTAGACCCGCATGGACCTTCCCCGGAGGATGCTCCCCCTCGTCTCCGTTGGGGTGGCTGAGCTGCGCCCAGGTGGGATGACAGCCTTGGGCTGTGCAGTGGGCAGCCGGTGGAGGTCCCTCAGAGCGGGGAGGCTGGAGATGGGTTTCTGTAATTCTCATTGTCCGTGGTGGCTGTGGTGTGGACACGGGGGAAGGAATCCTCTCCACCTCTCCTGGGACAGACCCACACGGTTCCCACGCTCTGAGCCTTCTGCAGATCCAGAAGGTCTGGGGCAGGTCCTGGGGGTCCAGGGAAGGGTTCCCCTTATGGACCCTCTGCCAGTGGTAGGAGGGAGCAGGCAGTCCTCACAACTCAGTGTTTTGCTTAATCCTAATGGCAGGAGCTAGGGATGACAGAATAAAAAGGAGCGGTGTCCAGATGTGCTCCTCTCACCGAAAAAATGCAGTAGAAAAGCGAGGACCCATTCTCTTCACACGTTCATCCTCTCTGTGATTTGAGAAGGCGATCCCCAACACGCCACACTGCAAATTCAGATGTCAGTACCCTAAAACCAAGCAGTGAGGTGTCTTCGGAGGACGGAGCCCGCAGCTGCACGGCTCGCATCCCTCTTCGGTTCTGCCTTCCAGTCCCGCGTTCCCTTCCCTGTGCCACCACGTGCCACGGCCTTAGGTTTGGGATTTCTGCCACGATTCAATCAAACTCATGAAATGCAGGAATCGAAAGCTGTTGATAAACTTCCTCTCTATGGCTTAATTTCCCCTGAAATCCCTTTTGTTGGATATTCTTTCAATGATGGGGAAAGGGAGGGGGCATGTGAGGTTACTCAATCAAGCGAGACTGGAATTGATTCGGTGGGAGTGAAGGGGTGATTTTGATTTCCACCCCCAAAGTCCCCTGGCCGCCAGTCCCCTGGCAAACTTTGTGAATATGTTCAACAATCTACTGCATTTGAAAGAGAATTTATACTCATAAATAGCTAGTTTTCAGCAGGCTAACTGAGTTTTATAAACAGAACTGGTTCGGTGCCTTGCTGGCTGGGTCAAGTCCTGCAGCAGGCAGGCAGGAGGATGAATTTTTACAGCGTGGGTTTCGCTGAGAATTTGCTGGGAAATAGTCTTTTTCCTCTGGTTTGCTTGTGGATCTGCTGAAGTGACTGCGTGGTCGTCTTTCCTTTGACACTGTAGTAAGCTATCAAAGCTGGTGATGGTGCTGCAGGCAAAATGGGGTCTTGTTCCACATAGCCAATATCTTATCTATAGCCAACAAATAAAATAGAAGTACAGCGACAAAAGTCACCCATGACACCTGCGGTGTATCCAGGGCATCCATCGGCTGAGTTTGGGGAATGCCATTTGTAAGTGATGGTGAACGCATGGACGTGGAGCAGGGCTGGTGGATGGAAAGTGCGTGGGGGCTGAGCGAGGATGGCAGAGTGTTTAAAACCAGGCATTTCATTGAACGCCATTAAAATAAAAAAAAAAAAAAAAGAAATCCTAAATGTAATTTTCCTTCCCCTGTGAAAAATCCTGGTGAATTTAATGCACCTTAATTGTGAGAGCCCGGGAGCCCCGGAGGTTGGTGTTTTGGAAGTCCAAGCAGGTGCTGCATCTCCATCCTCCCCGTGCTCCTCAGCCGTGCCCTAAAGGGAGCAACCTTAGCAGGGGAGAAGGTATGGAGCACATATTTCATTCTGGATGCTAATTCAATCCAGGGTTAACATTTTATAGTTCTCATGCGGACAGCAGCGCGAGGAGATTTCTGAGTGTGCAGAATGGCCTGGAGCCGCCGTCAGCTGTAAATTAATATGACAAAGATCTCAGCTTTCCCCTTCCCCAGGCCAGGCTTTCCTATTACTGGAAGGGGCTCGGCTGCGCGTCCTGGCTGCCGCGAGCTCGGCCGAAATGATCAAACCCCGGTGTCTTTGTAGCCACCATCCCATCAGTATGAATTTAATAATTCTGGTTAGAGCTGGATTCAAAGCAAGGCCACGGAGGTGAAAGGGCAATTGGTAGTTCACCGAGCCACCTGTTTCCTTCCCTTTGGCTTATATTTAATTTGTCTTGCTGAATACCTTTCCCTTCTGATACGCAGGGCTTTGAAAGCCCCTTCACCCACCCCCAATGTGCAAACAGAGCCGGCGCTTCTGGGGGGGCTTGATTTTTTTTCCTGGGGTTGTAAGCATGTGAGCATGCATTTGCCTTTATCGTTGGGAAAAGAAAATCGACTTTAAAAGCCATTTCCCTGTCCCTCCCCAACGCGTACGCACACATTTTAGTTTTATCTAACGATTAGAGCGGATCATAAAAAGGGAAAAATGCAAAAATGTTTTCAAAAATCCCCATCTCCCGCCCATTAGTCTCCAATCCTTACGTCAAAATAAATGCAGAATTCAGGTTTTTAGCCAATGCTCTGCTAGCTCAGAGCTAGGAAGAAACTTCCTAAATTTGCCAACTTTAAAAAAAAAAAAAAAAAAGAAAAAAACCTTTTCAAGTAATTTTGGCATTTAGAAAACAAGATCGCACCGAGCTTCCTATGGCACATCTTTTCCACGTTTCCCACGTGATTGCATCGCCACGTAACGATATTAGGAGCGTTATGTCAAGCCAGAATAATATAAAAATATGTAGGAATGAGAGCAGTGACTTCTTATAATAGTGACTGGAACTGACGGCAGAAGCTGGGTGCTCCTGACTGGTGCGAGGTCCCCACGGGGCTCACGGCTTCGTTCTGCGTTTGTGCAGCGTCCCGCCCCATGGGGTCCTCTTTGGTGACCCCAGCTCCTGGGTTATCGCCGTGCAAATAGTAAATACCCACATGCAGCGTGGTGTCAGGTGCTGCTTCAAATTGCCTGGGATCTGGGGGTTTTCTTCTGTATTTCAGACTTGTGAAACGTGGTTGGCGTGTTGTAAGATAACCAGGAGTGCTGCCGGTACCAGCTGGCACGTAGCCCCTGCGCTGCAGGCAGCCCAGCTTCGCAGGTTTAATAAAAAGTTAGGGAGATGGTTGTGTTGGACAGGGAGCTGAAGGTGGGATGAGGAAGGCTTTCCTCTTCTTTGTGACGGTGTCTTATTGTACTCACAGCTTCGGGATGTTTCAAAAGGGCCATAAAAGCTGGGATGGTTTAGTACCGTTGAGGTCTTCAGTGTGAATGACAGTGGGTAAACGCTTACCTATCATTTTTTATCACCCAGCAACTGGAGCTCCGTAAAGAGCTCAGCTCCTCAGTAAGCAGGGGCTGGCAAGACCCTGCCCCATGTACAGCAGCAGTTTTTCAGGAGTTAATAGTGGCTGCCCTTGGGAAATATTTTTCTGCTTGTTGCCTACCTGTAAGCATGGCCAACTTCTGACAGCATTCATTAGTGCTGAGCTAACATCAATTCTGATGATGTATCAAAAAACGCGTGGTACCTGAAGATGCTTGAACACTGCAGGGAGAAATTAAAGTTGGGAGGGATGGAAGGGGACCAGGCTTGGCACGGAGAACACCAAACACTGGAAAATATGAAGAGGGCTCTGCAAGTGTTCTTTTTTTTCATTTGGTTCCTGAGCCTTGAACTTATTCTTTACAAAAACTAGAGACTTAAACGTGTGAGAGAAAGAGCGATTAAGCTGGAGGCTGGTACAGCAGGTTTGTGGTAGCAGCTGCCTGTAGCTGCTGCCTGGAAGCTACTGAGCAGTCAAAATGCCTTTATATGTTCTTGGACTTAGAAGGTATCAGGCAGATCCTACTCTCAAAAAATGCCCCCCAAAAGTAAGGGAAAAGTCCTTTGTTAAAACACTTCCATCCTGGTCTTTCTGACAGTCAGGCGTTGCCTCCAACACAGCCTTAAGGCAGCAAAACGTCAGGTTTGTTCTTAAATTTGTCCCACCTAAGGCTGATCTGTGGAGCACGGTTTCAACCATGTACTTAAAACTGAGTGCCTTGCTGCATCAGAGCCTGAAGACGGGCTCCTTCCTTTCCTTCTGCTCAAGCGACGCTGCCAGAAGGGAGCTGGAGGTGGGACCTGGCTGCCAGGCGCTGCAGGAGGCAAGCAGTTAGAAATGGGATTTTGGGGTTGTGAGCCCTGCTCTCCAAAGTGCTGCTAAAAGATTGTCAAGCGCTGGAACAGGCTGCCCAGGGAAGCGGTTGAGTCCCCATCCCTGGAGGTATTTAAAAGCCGGGCAGACGAGGTGCTTAGGGACATGGTTTAGTAGTGGACAGGTACGGGTGGACTCGATGATCTTAAAGGTCTTTTCCAACCAAACGATTCTGTGATTTCTTTCCTTTCCTTGTTTTCCATTTAATTTGTCCGTATCGTTCACCTCTTAAACTCTGCTTAATATTTGCCCCCAAAATACTCCTTGCAAGATGTTTGTAGCTTATGTCCGAACGAGAGGAGGGGTCTTCCGGGTCTGCTGGAGTCTCGTGGGGTTTTCCCATGCGCATGTCCTCTGGCTCCTTTTCCTTCTGGTCCCTCGCAGGTCCCCTCCACATCCACAGAGAGGACAGCTGGGGTACCGCAGAGATGCTCTAGCCTCTGCTTGTCTGCGAGCAGGGGATGGGGATTATTCCCCGTGCTTTGATCTGTGGTATGGCAGCATAATCTGCTGCAGCTGCGGAGTCCAGGCCAGTTCAATACACACAGACAAATCTTGAAAATGGATTGGGAATTGTTAGCAGACTGAAAGAAATCCAGTGAACGTCAAACCCATCCCCCCAGATGTGGGGATCCCCTTTTCCTCCCTTCCTCCTTCTGTCCTCCTGCGCTTGCTTGGAGCAGATACCGTTTCTCAAACTAAGTTTGCATCTTCAAAAGAACACAAGCTACCTTCCAAAAATGTCAGCAGAAGTCAAATAATTAGGGGAGAGTGTGTAAAAACAGAGTCCATCCAAGCACGGAGCAGTAAGGTACGTCAGAGCCCATCCTGGGTGCGTCCATACCCAGGCATCCACAACTCTTCACAGCAGGATTATTCAGCGAGCCCCCACGGCTCGTTCTCCTTCCGTGGTCCTCCTCAGCAGAGGCGAAGCTACAGAGCATGTGGGTTTTTGTGCACGACATGCTCTTGTTTCTTGGTCCAACTTCACTTGAAAACTGGAAAACTGGCATGCCAGTGTGGGAGTGGAAGTGGACTTGAAGACAGCAGCAGGGTAAAGACGACTTGAAACGCCCCCTAATTATGAGAGTGGGAGTTTTCTGTGCTGAAAAACAGATTTGATATTAAGAGTTTTAAGTGACTTTCCTGTTTGAAAGCTTCATAGTAAACAAAATGTGATTAACTCCCGTAGTGACTCATTGCAGGAGAGATTTTTGGGTTTCAGTATGGTGCTTTTCTATCATATACTCGTTTTAATTATCCCTGCTGAATAATAGAGCTTGATAACAGCTTGGGCAAGGCAGGAGGGAAGGTCATCAAGATAGCTGTCCTGTTTTAATATTCCAGCATTCTCGCACAGAGCCTTTCTTAGCGTCTGTCCTGCCACTGACAGGGCTGCCGGCTGCGGCACATCCTGCGAGATGCTATCAACGTATCCTGTAATTTTAGAAAAGGTTCGAGGGGCAGAGCGAGCGGCAGATGATTCGGGAGGGGGAGATGAAGCCGTGACTGTTGACAGCGAGTCTGTCTTGTCCCTGCCTCCCCTGCTCCTGCCCTCGCAGAGCGATGGAGAAGAGAGTGACGGGGTCTGCTGAATAACTCACTGGAGAGTAAAACCGCAGAGCAGCCACCAGCACCCACCTCTCTGCTTTCCCATCCCGCGAGTCTTGTATGATATCACGTCGCATCCATCGTGCTTTTATCTGTGCCTTTATGGACCAGCTCTGCTTGGGGTTTTTGTTGTGGTGGTGGTGGTGGTGCTGGTGGGGGGTGTCCCTTTTGTGATGATGCTGAGATGCAGACCTCCCGGGCCAGGGTATTTCTAGGTCTGAGCTCCTGGCGTGGACCCATCTCAGTCGTGTGCGGAGCCACCCCCAGCCATTCCCACTGCAACCTGCGTAAGACGACAGCATGCGTGAGGTTTGAAGGTGCCTCTTTTCTCTGGAGGCTGCTGGGAAGGCCAGTGCTCAGGCTTCAGCGTAGCTCTCAGGGAGTTTTACAGGTCTGAAGGCCAGCAGGGATGTGCAGGGTACCAGCATCCCGCAGGCTGCCCGCCCTCCGGTGACAGAGCATGCACCGCGCTGCTTTGGTACCCTTCCTCGTTCCCGTGTTGTGCAGAGTCCCGTCAGACACCGCAGAAACCTTTGCCTTAGAATCATAGAATCATTAAGGTTGGAAAAGACCTCTAAGATCACCTAGTCCAACCGTCAACCCAACACCACCATTATTGCTGTCTTCCTTATCAATCGCTTCCATAAAATAACGATTACCCTTTACTGTATCTCCTTGTTCATCCTCGCTGGTGACGATGGCGTTGATTCGCTCTGTGGCATCTCTAGCATTTGCCTCTGTGAGGTGAGGCTTTTCCTGCGGCTGGTAGTTGATGCTGAGAGCTCGTAGGGAGCCGACGTTTTCGTGGTTGGCCACGGGATGGTATTGTGTACAAATGGCCCTGCCAGGGGGGACTGGCTTCCATCCCGCTCCATGAGATGTGCCATGAGGATTTGGGGCTTTTACTGCCTTAACTCTTCCAGGTTCTTCTGGTTCATTCTTGGCTAAAAATTATGGGATGTAAATTGTTTGGATTAATGGATTTTGAAAATCTGTAATAGTTTCAGTTTACTGTCCTCTTCAGTTAGCATTGGCATGAAAAGTATTTCATTTTTTTTACGACTAGGAAAAAAAAAGGAAAAATAATTTGGAACAGCGGATGGGTGAAATCTGCTTGAACTCAGCAGCGTGCCTGATAGCAGGTATAACTTCAGGCTGTAAATAGCCCAGTTGAAGGCTACTGGGGTCACCCCTATTCACAGACATACATGTCTAAACATCACCTGGTATAAGGCTCAGACCCAGAAAGGTGCCTATTCCCTATTAATTTACCTGCCAGATAAGCTCGTAACTATTTTTGTGGATCTTTCTTTGCTTAAGAAAGTCTACGTTGGGTTAAGCCCAAGGTCCAACTCACTTCTTACACTGTCTCTAATAGCAGCCATTAACAGATGCTTGGGGAGGAATATAAAGCATAAAGTGATCTTCTGGGGCAGCTTCTCGCAGCTCCTGGCGGTCAAGTGGTTTAGGGACTTTCCGGGGAGGAGGAGGTTGTGTTCTGAAGTTACCCCGAGCCTGTCCTCTGGGAACGTGTCTAATTCCATGTGAACACGTTTGTACTTTTGGCTCCCGTAAAGTAAATGATTTGCGGTGTGGAAAAGTAACGTCTTTTGTTTGTTTCTAAACCAGCTACTCGATCCTTCCATCAGGTTGCCTTTACGTCTTGTATCAGGAGAGAGGGTCAATAATCGTTCCCAGTTGACCCCTTCTGTGTCAGTCAGGAGTTACGAGACCCTGCTCTGTTCCCTCTTTTCCACGCTCAGCAGCCCTGGGCTCTCACGTCGTACGGCCCGTATACAGCCTTGGGAACTGGGTATTTCTGGATATTTACTTATGAGGTCTGGACGGCTTTGGGGAGGTCTTTAACAGGAATTTGGAATTTTTCTTCAGCCCCAAACCTGCTAAACTTTGTTTAATGCTGCATGTGAAGATTTTTTTTTTTTTTAGCAATTTGGATGAAACCAATAGGCCGGGATGTGCTGCGGTGCTCGGAGCTCTCAGATTTTAGCACTGAAAGGTCACTGGTCTCTTCTGGAAAACCTTCCCCACTGCAAACGTAAAGAAGCTTCAGGATGCTCCTGGTGTAGCCAGGATTGGGTCCTTACAGAAATCCCCTGTATTTTTCTACTAAGGCAGGCAGGAACATTATAATTAGGGGCAATGTCAGGGGTAGGCAAATACCCCCTAATTGTATGCAGATGATAGAGCTGGTTCAACCTTTTGACTAGTGAAGCTTTCCTCAATTTGGGATATTGTGATCCTAATCAGGGACCTTTCGCCATACATCAAAGCCGTCAGGCTGAACCCGCATACCTTCGGGCTGGCACGGCTTGATTGCAAGGCTTCCTGCTCGGGGCTCATCCCTGGCCAGGTGTCTTCCCTGCTGTGGACGACTGATTCCTTTCTACTCTTCATCACCGAGGCAAAGAAATTTAATCCCAATATTACTGCCAGCCCTGGAATGGACCCACTGATTTGGAAATTTCACCCTCTTGTTGCCCTGAAATATCAATGCACAGCAACCTCTGATACCTGCTTATTTCATTGCCAACCTCTAACCTGAGGTGGAGCAGACCTGTCATTAGCGCATTCATCTCTGTTTAGATCTGTCAGCTTCCTTCCCCTTCTCCTCTTTTGTTTCTCTAATTACTGTGATTGCATCTCCTATCCAGCTCAGGGCTGGTGAGGCTGCGGGGTCCCCGTCCCAGCCTCTCTCACTGCTTCCTTTGCTGTAGGCAGCAGGGGCGGCTTTGCGAGGGCAGGCAATTGGATCTGGATTTTAAAATTGTGAACGCGGCTGTGTTTAGGTCTGCGGGTAACTTTTCAGCCTGTTATACAGAGAGATCCCAGTGGCAGAGCCTGGTTGTTCCCATTGCTTCTCGATGCTCTGCGCCTTCCTGCCCCGCGCCCAGCGATGCTGGAAGCCGATACTGGGAGCGCTGGGCTGCTCATAGCTGCTCTGCAAAGGCTCGGGGCTGGGTAAGGCATCTTTCAGCACCCTTTAAGTGACGGGGCATATTCCGCAAGGATTTTGAGTCAAATTTTCAATAAACAGGCAGTGGAAGGAGTTATGTTGGAGCTCTCGTGTTATGTTCCCTCGGGGATACCGACTGGGCCTGGGGTGCAGATGTGCCGTGGTCTCCGGGGGTCGTCCCAGCCTCTGCGCTTCCCTGCTGTTACAGGCTCTCCCTGTAGTTTAACCAGAGTATTTGGCATCTTGAGATAATACCTTGACATACGAGATAAAGTAAGATAAAATATTTGTGACGGTATTTTTTGTCTTTTTTTTTTTTTTTTTTTCCCCAGGGGCTGATTAAAATTCGAGGCGATCGCTGCTGGAGAGAGCTGACTTGCATGGATTATCACTACGAGGTGAGCGATCTGCACGTGAAAACGAATTTCTCCTGTCTGCTTTACTCTGGTAGAAAAATTTTCTCTAACCTTTTCTCTTCTGCCAGGCAGCTCTCCATGTTTTCTTTCTTTATCGTAGCCTTCTGTCTCTGGCAACACAGTCGATGTCCATATGCCAGCTTGGTGATGCTATTTTTCCCAGCCACAGTCCTAAAAGACCAATTTCTCTCCTTCCCTCCCCTCACCATCACGGACCGATTCAGGAGCAAACCTGCGCCTCACTGAGAGCTCCCTCTGTAAAAATGCTGCAGGAGAGGAACAGAAGGGAGTTTTCCCTAGCATCGTGCTGAATGCTTTCTGCTTACGCTTCCAAAATGCAGGCTTGTGTAGACAGAAATAGAGCATCTCGGTGCTCTCCAAGATGCAGAGCACTAATCGTTGGCAATTCAGAATTATACGGTTTTATCTTTTTGACATCTGTTTCGGTGATTACATTGCATTCTGATTATAAACTGTGGTTTGTATTCTGGCTCTGAGTGTTGTCTCCTCTTTGATTACAGAGAGAGGGAGCTCGGCTTCCCCTCTTTTTTTACCTATATTCTTGCATTTGCGTTTTGTATAAACAGTGTTAAAAAAGAAAGACGTTGCTGCGTACAGCGACGCTGCGCTGGGTGATTAGCCCTGGTTTAACGAAGGAGACAGCACTGAAGCAATATTTTCTCCTCCAGATTAACACCGCAGGCACTGAAAACGGCACACTACGCCGTAACGCCTCTGATCTATAATCCGTGTCCATCTATCGAGCGGGTGAGCGCGCCACATCTGTTAGCGTGAGGCTGCGAAGTCGCAGCCTGGTGCTGCGCTCGTCCCGTCTTGGTAGGAGCTGGGTGCATCTTTGTGCCTCAACCACACGGTTGTTTTCAGCCGGCAGGCCTGAGCTGTCAGTCCCTGGAGATGTACCTGTGGGGTGACGTTCTCAGCGGACCTTTATCACGTCTGGAAACCATTTCCCCCTTCCAGTTAAAGCTGGCAGAGCCTGACTTCTCTGACCTGTGGAACGTGTTCCGAGGTGTTGCCTATGAATTACTTTTTACGGGGTAGGCACGCTGAGCAGTGGAAACGGGGACGCGCGTGCAGGACCTCTGTCTTTCCACCCTTGTGTGAAGAGAATTGCACGTGAGTGCCACGGACTACGTTACCAGTCCTGTTACAGGATTGGGATTCCTCTTCCCAAAATAGGGGAAAAAAAAAAAAAAAAATCTCAATTTCCCAGGCACTGACGCCTTTATTTTTTCTCATTTTTTCTCTTGTGACTGAGTTAACTGGTTGCATGTTTTGAGATGGAATTTTGCAGGTCCAGAAGGCTGTATCTGTCTTTTCAGCTTTAACGCTCCTTTTTTTTGTTATTATGATTGACTTTTACTGGGGTTTCACCCAGTGAAAGCAAGGGTGACCTTTTACGAAGGCTGCTGCTCGGTTAGCTCTTGTTGCACCATCGGTGTCCTGCTTCATTCCGAGTAAAACTTTGGGTGCAAAGCCCCTTCAGTGCTGTTGTCCTTAATCCCGAACACAAAGGCGGCTGCGGTAAATTGTCCTTCATTTTTGCCCCGCAGCACGAGGGCTCTGCTCCCCATGCTGCCAGGCACCTGGCAGCCGTCAGAGAAAAACCAACTCAAAGCGAGCCCCCCAGAATCCCCCGGCCGGCTCCGCTGGTGACCCCAGCCCACAACAGTCAGCCTGCGTAATCCCAAATATTTCAGATCAAAACCAGAATCAGTTCTGTAGCCCAGAAGGCTAATTAAGACCATTCCTGTCATATCCATAACGCAGGATCCCCAGCCTGTGCAAGTAATTGGGAACAGGGGCAGGGGGCAGATCACATTATCAATATCAATTATTTTAATCCGCACAAAAGAAGCTGCAATAAAAGGAAAATGAAAGAGGCCAAACTTTGTCTACTAGCGATAACAGACAAAGGACCGCAATTCACCTGCCGACTGCAGCCAGCCAGAGGGAGGGAGAAGAGGGTGAAGCTGAAGATACTTCTGCGAGGGAGGGAGGGAGCTGGGAATCTGCTCGTAATTAGGATGATAAAACTGGGTATTGGACCAGCTCGAAAGTGGACCTGGGCCAAATGGAGGCTGCTCTGATGTATGTTGGCCACCCCAGCTCTCCTGTTCCAGTCCTGAGCTGCGGTCCAAAATCTACATGGGCTTCTCTGCCAAGAGAATTAATGAAAACACATGGCCTCCATCTCTCGCGTGGTGAGTGCGCCCTGGACTATTTATTTGTAGTAGAACCAGCAGCTATGCTCGTGGAAAATAACATTTCCACTTTTGTCAGGAATCGTGTATAAAATAGTAAAATGTTGTTATGGCTTGGGTAATTAAACGGAGCATATTTCTCCCCCCTCTTTCCTTTCTAATGTGCAGGCCCTTAATCCCAGCCTTTATGGAGATCTGTTCCTCAACTGAAGACTCTCTGTTTAGAGGGCTTACGATCTGTGACGCTGTGTAATTTGGAGAGGGAAACGGCAGAACGCATGGTTTACATAGGAAAGGTATTTTCCTACCAGCCTAACGCTCCTCTGATCCCTGAGGAGTAGATGGGCTCCAGTAAGCGTGGAAGAGAAAGGCAGACGCTGATGGAGAGGAGAAGACTTTGCTACGCCACCGTACGCAGCCTGGCACATGGAAACTATCTGGAGGCTGGGATGAGGGGCGGAGGTAGAAACACTCGGCAGATTAACCGTAGCTCTGGGTGCCAGGAGTCCCAAACTATAATCCCAGCTTGGCAAGACACCGTGAACAGGGAATTTAAGCTCCTTCTGCATTAGTTTCTTTGCTAACGTGGCCAGAGGCTCTGAGGTAGGTGCGTACGTTTGCACCCCGGTGTGCACGCAGGTCAGGTCTCGTTGTGCCCCGGAGCTTCACTTGCAGCATTAGCATGTCAAAATGGACATGCCTGGGTGGTAACGGGCAGGTGAAGTCCACGGGTTTTATTTATCGCTTACTGGGTTTGCCGTCGTTTCACTGCCGGCTGTGGTTAGATGGCTTTTTTCCCTGTAAGAAGTCCCACTAAAAGGGAGGCTTTTGCTCAGCGGAACCTGTTCCTGATGCAGTTAATGCGGAGGGAAGCTGCTTCTGGGTTTTAGGTCTGTTTGTCATCATGATTATTAAGCATTTATCTGCTGTGTACACAATGGTTTACAAATATGCGTGCAGCGGTTTCCAGACTGGAGCTGGATTTCTGCTTCCACTGGAGTGCATGGCACGGATCCCACAGCGTTCGGCGGCATCCTGCCCGTTGGGCGAGACAGAGGCAGCCTCGGTTCCCTGCTTGTGCGAGCGGGGTGACGTGGCTGAGCGTGTCCCCCTGCCTGTCCCTGCCTGCTCCAGAGAGCATCCTTCCCCCCCTGCAGAGTGCGACAGCTCCCTCCCGTAGCCGGGCTCCCATATGGACCAGGGAAAAAAGTCTGCTATGGAAGGTTTTGAGCCACTTGAGGCCATTTCTGGAGCTTGCACAGCTTGTAGGACACTGCCCAGGCATGGGCTGGAGCAGCTTTCGGACCACTGGTAGTAGGTCCCAGGACTGCGAGCCAGGCGTGGGATCGGGGAGCACCAGCCTGCTCCCCAGGGGCCTCTTACCACTCCCTCCTGTGCCAAGCTTTCTCTGGCCCAGGCTTTGCTAATTCTGGGTGTGCTGCATAGCTGGCACAAGCACAATGTCTTAACATGCTCCAAATGGAGCAAATCCTCTTGTGCAAGACCCGCATTTTAAAAGCTCCCCACCAAAACCTGCAGCTCTCCGACCCTCGCGCGTACGCTGCAGAGCACCTTGCGACCATATGTCTTGGCACGGGCCAGGTTCGAGTGGCACGGGCAGGAGATGAGCATTTCTGACCTGCAACCAGTCCAAATGGAGCTTGTGTTTTTGAATGCTGGTGGTGGTCTTGGCGGAGCAGTTAAGCAGATAATCTTAGGGGTTTAGAAACGGGAAAGTCCTACATGGTGGCATCCATTGCGTCTCCCCACATTCCAGTGCAGAAGTACTCCCTGCGAGATGCAATCCAGTGATGCATTTTTATAATGGCTGCCAAAGTATTGTTGTTTTTTAATTACGGACAGATATCTTGTAAAATTCAGCCACCAACTGGTAGGAACAGCTGCTGAAACAGCTGCTCGGGCAGGCGAGCGCGTGGAGGGGAGCCCCGCTGAGCGTCCTCCTCCTCTGCCAGCTTTGCGCTGAAACGGCGCAGGAGTTGTTGAACACATCCCGGGGGTCCCTCGTGTCCCAGTGGCCCCTCATGTCCCAGTGGCCTGTCCTTGGCTGGGCCAGTGCTGGGTGAAGCGCAGCAGAGGGGCGAGCCGTGGCATGCACCAGGCAAGGAACCTGGGGCCCTTCTGCTCACTGCTGGAACAACACATCTTTTCTATTTTTAATTTTAAGCTAATTTTTTAAAGTGATGTTTTGAAGGGAATGCCTTTTATCCAAGAGTTTCCCAATGGTTTGCATCCTTTGCTGCGGAAAGCCAGGCTAGGAAGGCAAACTTACTACTGAGACACAGGTGAGGCAGAGGGATAAAGGGAAAGCAGAACAAAAACCCGCTCCTGAAACAACAAAATCTTTGTCAGCACTGGTAGTAAGACCCCGGATTTGGTTCCCTGCTGTGGAGTTACCTGTAGGTGCTCAGGATGGGTTGGTTGCCACGAAGCAGGAAAGTTTGAAGGACTTTGCTGAACCAGCCTCTACTTAATAACGGAGTCAGATTTTAATTCTGAATTTGTCAGTGCTGCTGAGAAAAGCTTTGTTCTTTACGTCAGACGCTGCGCAGCCACAAAGGTCACTTCTTCTGATTTGTACAAATTGTCACTAATTATTCTGTAACTGTTTTTCTTAAATAGAGGCTGTCAATCAGTGCTCCAGCTCCTGGCATACAGCAGCTCTCCGGGTCCTGGAGAAGCTCTCCAGAGCACAATGTCTTTTGTACCTAATTACGGGCTTGCTGACTGATAGCTGTGCTGATAAGGATGAGGAGGAAGCTCTAACTGCTCTTTAACTGCCTCTGGATTTCTTTTCTCCCTTCTCTTCACTGCATTAGACCTCGTTAGACTTCTCGTCTAGCTTTTCCCAACCTATTGTGAAACAAAATGTAAATAATATCTAGCATTTCATTTTGATAAATCGGAGAATGAGCTGCTTTCGTGATCCCTGACGTCTCAGGGTGGGCTTTATTCCGACAGTTTGCACTGCTGGAAGCAGAAGTGTTCCTCACAGGGAAGGAGGTGCTCAGATCTCGCGCTCAAAATGTATGTTTTAAAGTTACAAATGAATATGAGGGAGACGGTGCTGAATTAAAACGGAAAACGAGAATAGTTAAGTAACCATGCAAAGCATTTTGGAGATCTTTTTAATAAGATTATAAAATATTTATGTAGCATCCTAAGTTTACAAATTGGCCCTTTACAGAGTTTTCTCCCTTCTGAAGACGACAAAGGTGAATCCTGGCAGGACTGAGGGTCACCACAATGAATTATTAAGGCCAACAAAATGTGTTCCCAACTGTGGCTTCCCTGTGGAACTCCCGGCTCTGGTCTGGCTATGGGAGCTCAGGTTTGGCAGGTGAGCTTCCCAAAACTGATGTCTTCTGGGGGAAGCCCAGGTCTTCCCCTTACCACAGCCACCACAGGGAAACCAAAGAACCCACCGCAGTGTTTCTGGCACAGCGCGGCTGAGCCAGTTGGTTGGCACCGTCCCCCCTCGCTGGTGTGAAGGGGTCTCATTTTGTTTCATGGAATGCAGAATAATTTGCATCTCTGCTCCTTCCTTCCTGCAGGGCGTGAACTTGCGTGGTTTTGCTGATGGATTTTGCTGGTTCCCCTTGGGACAGGAGGTGCCGGGTCGCAGCAGTTGAGTTACCGAGGTTAGGGCTGCTTCCGAGTCCCGGCGCATGTGTTATCAGATGAGGTTTGCTGCAGAGTTGGTTGAGGCTTGGAGGAGGGACAAGACGCAGCCTTGACATGGCGAAATTTTACAGATTTTTCCAAAAGCATTTGAAAAGGGTGTGGAAGTCCGGCAGTCCGTGCTTGCAGGGCCTGGAGTGAGTCCAGACACATGGCTGTGAGCCCAGGGCGACTGCCTGCCCTCAGCATCTTGGGAGGGTTTTGAGAAGTGACCGTGGGGTTTGGTAGACGTGCCGTGGGTTTCTGGAGTTGCTCGCAGCCTGTCGTTACTTGAGACAGTAAAATTTGTACTCTGAAAGCTGTGTTTTTATGAAAATATGAGTGAAGTGCCTTGTGATCCATCTCTGCCCTCACTGGACGGCTTGCCCCGTAGAAGCCAAAGCTGCTGTTGATGAGTCCTTCATAAAGAGAGCAAGGTGGAGGAAACGCGGTTCTGCCCGTGGTGGATTATAAATGCAGTTTGTTTTCATCTCCTGTTATAAAAGCAAACTGTTCTTTGAGTTAAGGCGACTGATACCAAAAGAAGAGCATGCTTGTGTTCAGCTTTTTTTTCTTTTTTTTTCCATTTGGTCATAAGTTTTGAAAAATGACCTTTTCGGAGGCGTAATTGAAAAACCAGTTGTCCTCATTCACACGTATCGAAGGGCTGCTTGGTGTGGATTTGAAGCTGAGGATTAGGTGCTTTCTTCTGGGTTTTGGTGACTTGCATGATGTCAGTGCTAGCACTGGAAGAAGGGCCAATTCCTGACCTCGCCTGTGATCAATTAAGTAACAAGATCCATCATAAGGTAAGTGCATGAAGCAATAATATTGGCAGATAAATGTCAACACGACATCAAAAGCTTATTACGCTGTATCTGGATTTTGTATCAGGCTGCTGCAGGAAGGTCTGTATCTGAGGCAGGTTTTCAGATGAATCCCAGGTGCTCTATATTGGACACAAGATATCTTTGACTGCAATTTGCTAGAAATGTTTGTTATTCCCAACTTTGGGCCGGGCGCTGTTGTTCCAATAAGAGTTAAATGTGCACAGCACTTAAAAAGAGAGGGAGCAAATGCTTTTAAAGGCAGAATTTGTGCTCAGCTCGGGAAGATGGGTGTTGCTAGGTTTGCACAGGTCGGGTTTACTGGCAGAAGCAGAGATCCAGTGACTATGTAACTTCCAGCTGAGCGCTTCTCGGAAGGAGCCCTGGTTTTCCAGAGTTTGGGCGCTGGCAGCGGGTTCTGCTGCAGACAATCAGCGCTTCTGAAAATGAGGTCTGAGCTCTCGAAAGCTGCGAAGCAGTAAATTTTCAGAACTCCATCCCTGCGGAGTTGCAATTTTAGAAGACATAATGATAAATACTGATGCTGACGCCCAGTCATGCTGCTTTTCACAACGCGAAAAGGAATACAGGTCTTCTGCCGTCAAAGGATGCTCCAGAAGAACTAGGGTGATTAATAATGTTGGACCTTAAGCAGAACAAAAGCAAATTTCTCCTACTTGCAGGGACACGGTAGGTGGTATTTTATTCCAAGCAGAGCAGGCAGGGAAGCTGCTTTCCAGAGTCGTGCACTCCTGAGAGCGTAGGCTTACTGTCAGCCAGCGTTTGGTCCAGGAGTCTGGCTTGTATTACCCCAAACAGCAAACATGAGAGACGAATGGTAAGTGGATTCTCAACCACCTCAAAGTCAGCATCAGTTCAGCTATCGTCTTCGTCGGGACCGGGATCCTGGCAGTGAACTTAGAAGGGGGAGTTGTGTCTGGTCAGAGAAGTATGGAAATAAAAGGTAGAGCTGCAAATCAGCATCATAAAGCAGACCCAGCATCTTTGGCCCCGGCTCAGGAAACCACATACTGCCGAAGTAAATTGGACGTAAGCAGGTGCTGAGAGAGAAACTTTCAGAACAGCTTTAAAAGGAAACTAATGGCAGGAATCGGAGGGCTGGGATAAGCACGCAGTAAGCGATCCCTCCCGGACGCCAGCTACCACGGGCGGCAGAGCACCGGCTCTGCTGCGGGATTTTATTTGTCTCTTCGGTGCAGTTCAAGAACTGCTTTTCTCGGTGCGTTTCTTCACCAAAAGTAACTGTATTCAATCAATCAAAAAATAAAGTGGGCAACCTCTGCGATTCTTAACCAGCCAAGCGGGTTAGTGGCACCTGCCTCTTGGGTCACCCACCGCTTCCCACCGGTTGCCCCAGCTTTCCCCTGATTTCCAGCAATATTAAAACAAAATAGGATAAACCAGCAAAAATTGAGTGGAAATGCCCCCCAGGGAACTTTCTGTTGTGAGCCTTTTGAGGTTTTTGAAGCGTAGGAAGACATTATCCCTCCCCACTGCCGGGATCGGCAGCAGAACTGTCAGTCACACGCTATAAATGCATTGGGAATATGCCAATACCGGTTTCGGCAGTAATACAATTCCTCTTCCTGGATTCTTTTCTGTTTTTCTTAAGGATTTGTTTTAAGCCTGGTGAAAGCTTCCTGTACAACTATTGGATTTCATCTCTTCGTTACACTCTCCCACTGTTTCAAACTCGTTTACAGACCACCCAGGACCCTCATCACTTGCCTTAAATATTCTCCTCTTTTTCTCTTCCTCCCCCCTCCACCCATTTGGTCTTTTTCAATCCTAATCAGATTAATCCTTCCAACCCGCTTCGCAGCCACTTAATCCGCTCTCCATGCTCTGAGCCCGTACGTGGCTTTTATCCTGCTGGCCAGCTTCTCCAGCGGACGGGAACGATGGAGCCCATCGCTTCCCTCTGCCTCCCAGGGGCTGTGGGGAATAATCTACTGCTCATGAAACGTTCAGGACCCTGGGGGTTTGTCAGCTTTGAAGGTAACAGAGGCAATGCTCCGATAATTATTTAAATTGGGGATTTATGAGCTAGTTAATGGTGTGTTTTAAGAAATCCGCGAAGAGAAGAAAGATGACAAATTTCAGTGCTATCTGGAAGACAGAAACAAGAGGGGGAAATGGTAGAAGAAAATTTAAGAGCTTTCCAGCCTTTCCAAGTAACATGTGTGTTACCGCTCTTGCTTTATGGACGAGAATTCCTCAGTTGGCCTCCCCGATATGGTGTCAACAACTCCTCTATTTCTACCACGGCATCTTGGTCCTCCATTCTCCATAACCACGTCCACCAGGCAGGACTGGCTGCCTGGCCCGGGACCCTCTGCCGAGGTGGGGCAGCCTCGACACCCAGCTTTGGGACTCACTCAGAGCTTGCCCAGAGCCCTCACACAGGAGTACCCCCCCCGCGTACTCCGAATGGTCACAACTAGTCTCTGTGACAAGAAATACACTAATTTTTTATCATCCTTCGTGGCACGCATGGACATGAAATACTGTTTTTTCTGGTCTCCTACCTAGCAACGTGCCAGCTGCAGTCTAGGGAGAGTTGGTCTTCTCATCCATTCCCACCTTCCCCAGTGTTTGTAGGGGATTAACCATCATTCCAGTTCCCTCGCTTCGGAGACCTTTGGGATGATGCAAACTGTTGGTGTCTGCCAAAATTTAGTGCTGCTCTTTTCCCGTAATGTTTGCTCTCAACGGTCCAGAAGTCCAAGTGAAACTGAAACTTGATTTGAACTTGAACGCTGCGATTTCACGTAGTATCAGCTGCAAAATGGTGCACGCAGAGCTCCAACGTACAATTACATTATCCAAAAAACAGCCTACGTCCTTGCCATCTGCTTTTCCAGGGAAAGCAAAATAACTACAAGCTTTTAATTGCAGATAGAGTTTAAACAAATAGGGTATTGGTTTACGAGCTGGTGCTTTCTTCTTTGGAGATCAGATTACATTTTCATCAGATTATGAAAGCGTGCTGCTGTTTCATCTCTTTCTTTAACTATTAAATGTGTTAAATCGTTCAATGAGTTTTCGCATAATAGAGAAGTCTGTCCTAATTTAATAAGTAAAATATCGAATTTGATGCCTGCAAAACAGCAGGCACACAAAAAAGTTCTACTGAAGAAGCTGTGTTCCCGGTGGTAGGCGTGTTTGTGCATCTCTCCTCTGCTGGTCTCTTACTGGGATTTTCTTAGCGGAATAACCATAAGAAGCTGTTCCAATTCTCAGGTTAACGCTATATGAATTATTGCGTGCACCAAAAAGTTGTAAGTTCGGCTTGAAGTTTTATTTCCACAGAAACGTTGGTCTGTCCGGGAGAAGGACCAGCCATTGGCAGAACTTCATAAATAGTAGAGCCCTTCCATTTGCTGGTAAAAGTTGGAATTATTTGCATATCTTCTATTTACATTTGATTTATGCTCTTTCCATGCAATTCTCTGTGTTTTCAAACTTTCCGTGTTGAACGTATACTCGATTTGAATTGCAGCACGCCGGTAACATCCCGTAAGTAATCGGGGGCTGATGGCTCCCTACAATTCCCATACGCGTTTCCCCTCCCTACCGTAGATCTGGAAGAATTCCACGTATTTCTCCAATGCATTTTTTTTTCTGCCTTGCAACGATTTTGGTGCTCGCAGCAAGCCTCGTAACTGTGAAAAGACAAACACAGCGTTAGGATGGTGCATGAATGAGTTAATAGTGAGTCTCTGCCACGGTGTTTTGCTCCAAAGTCGTGTGCGCCAAACTGACCTTTAATCTTGGAATATAAATCACTTTCCAGTCCTATTATTTGTAAAATCCTACAGGCTTGCAAATGCACAAAAGAAGCCTTTGTCTCTTATTAATTTAATTTATAGGTTAAAGTTTCAAATCAGTGGCAAGCAAAAGCTGATTTACTGTTCACTTCAGGAATTGCCGTTCTGGAAAGCACGGCGTTTGCTAGGCTGCCTAGAAATTGTGATATGTAATTAGGAGCATCTGTAATTATATATAATGTAATATAATTTGCTTATCTTTTTTGGTATGTATTATACATAAAAGCTGGGAGGGCAGCTCAATGTGGATTGCTCTTTCAACCCTAAAAACTCAACGGATCAGTAAAACCACTGTTTTTTGTCTTATTCTAGTAACATTGTGGCAGGATCAATGTTTTCAAGCATTGAAGTTGCTGCCCTTTTCTTTTACATATAGAACCGTCCCGTCGTCTCTTGTACAACGCTATTTGTGCTGCAACAAAAACCAGCTACTTCTGTGACAAAATTTAGATAAAAGCAGTACAGGTCTCTTTTCCCGCCAGTTTAAATCCAAGCAAAGCAACTGTTCCTATTATTTAATTTGATTTGAGCTATGAAATTCCCGTGTGGAGTCAGATGCGTGGCACTGGTTTCTGTTCCCAGAGTTAGGAGTGTTCCCATCTGCAGTTCAGACCCATTTCTTCCATGTCATGGGATTTCTAGTTAAGCAATTTTCTAACCAAGTTTTCTAGTCTGTCTCAAAACAACTCGAGACAGAGAAATAAAATTTTTCATAACGTGCTGCCGTACCACATTCCGGGGTAGAAGCTTTGACTGCTCAGGGTGCTCAGGAGAAGCTTTTACCTCTTGACCAATTTGCACGGAACGGTAGGGATTGTGAATTGTTGTTCTTGCGAGCATTATGGAAATATTTGTGTTGAAAATGGCATTTGTCTTACTCATATTCATGAATTCACTTATCTATATTTTCCAAGGATCATATTCTTCCTCTTCCCTTTCAGCCTGGCCGTCTCGATGGCTAAAAGGGGTTTTATTGCTTTAGCATTAATCAAGACGTTTGACAGAATTGAACTGGATCCCGTCCAATTAGACTGAGACAATATTGAATTTCAAACTGTCATGTTGGATCCATTTGAATGTAACACAAGCTTGTCGGTCCCTGCAATCAATACATCGGTTTAATAATCCCAGCCCGAGGTGAATGAATGCCCACCTTTCCCCCGCGGCCGTGGACGGTGAGTGGAGTTGGTGAAGCTGTGCCTGGGCTGCGTGCTAGGGTTTCCCATCAGCTTCTGAGGGCACCGAACAAAAGCTCTGTGGGACAAGCAAGGAGAAGGTTTTGGTTTTTTTTTTTCCTTCTTCTTAGAGCCACATTTAATGAACTCGCCTTCCTCCAGGAACCTGCTGACATCTGCAGTCCTGCTGCTGGTTCCGCTCTTCCCCCAGGCTCGGCACTCAAAGCCGTTGGCCGTCTCGGTGAGTTGGGACCAACAACCCTCTTTCACCCGCGTTTCCCCTTAGGAGTAATACCGCTTTTTAACTTCTGGGTGTCAAGCCATCCCCGCTCACGCAGAGGAGAGCGTGGGGAGACATTAACCCACAACGATTGGAGCTAAGCAGATTCTGCTTTGCAAATAATACTATTAAAGAGCTTTTATTGAAATATAAAATGTGAGTTGGCTTTAATACCCGCTAGCCTAACTGCATCGCTTGCCACGAAGAACCTGTAGGTTTGTTGGTAGCTTAAGGGCCTTGCAACGGTCTTCATCTTGTTTGATAAAATTTCCTGTCATCTGTTTAAGGCGTAGAGATAGTATCCCACGCAGAAGGTGGCCCACACTCTGTGTGAAATGAGCTGGGATCGGTAAGTCCTTAAGGCAATCGTTGCAATTAACAGTTTGCAAGCAGCCCACAATGGAAATCTGCTTGAATGTGTTACCCTTGGCCCTGAGGCAAATAAGTGAAATATTTTAATTCAAGGAGTTAATTGCAATTTTAGCAGCCTTTCCGTACCAAGTTTGGCAGGTGATGTGAAACGCTGTCCTGCTCTACACCCAGCCAAATGACTCGGAACACCGGCGCAGATGCTGAAACTCAACGTGAGCAAGAACAGGCTGGGAATGTTTCTTGACTCGTTATGTCGTTCGTTAATGATTTTTTAGTATTGCTGCCACACTTTAAGTTGCTGCAAATCACCATAAAGAGTGTTTCCAGCACCTACAGGCCCCATGAGCAGGTAGCGTGGTCAGATCCTGAGATCTCTAACCATTAGCTGCCAGCTCAGGGTGCCGTCTCCCTTTGCCCTTGCTCACCGGTTCTGTTGGTAAACAGAGCTGATGGACATTTCACAGCCTGTTCCTCCTTTTGAACATTGAACCTGAACTATCCGAGTGCACAAGGGATTGACAGGAGAGAGCAGGAGCCAAAGAAAACTGCAGTAACCTCTTTTCCCTGCCAAAAGGAGTGAAAGGATAATGTAGCATGTAGTTATCAAAGGGCAGTTTTCTCAAAGCCTGTCAAACCTGACTTTCCTAATTGAACTTTGGTTTTATTATATAGCGAGAACTCGCTTTTGTAACTCGCCGAGATCAAAGTTCACATGAGGGTGCCTCTCCGAATTTCTGCGCCCCTGGTCTTGTGTGCTGACCTTGGGTTTGGGTGCTGTCCTTAGGGAAGCTGCTTCTTCCAGCAGTTCTTGTCCCAGCCTTGATTCTACTGGAGGATGCCTGGGGAGGTCCTGCAGAGATTGTCAGAGAGAGGATCAGCACCTGAAACGCTCCAAGGGGAGGCAGCCGACCCTTCCCACGTCAGGGCTCCTAAAGGGATGCTCTTCTGCTAAATGTGTTTCCTTCCAGCCGGTGGTCCCCGCGCAGTGGCCTTGCAGGGCTGGGGGTGGTTGTGAGGGGCTGGGGACCTCACCATTTCTTGGCCAAATCCTGCTGGGATGCTGCTTGTAAGAGGTGCTGAGCATTTCCAGCAGGTTGATCCCTTTGTTTCCCAGAAACCCGCGCACACAAAGTTTTCAAAGGGCAATCCTTTAATTCTTTAAGCCACGAGTCTGAATTTCACCATGGTCTGTGCATGTGTCATCATTGAGAATTTCCTTGAGAAGTTTTGTAAGAAACGCAACCAGAAAGCTGTCTTTAAAAAGCCGGTTTCTCCGTTAACGCATTTCGCTTCTGCAAAACGTTCGATCGTTAGCATTCCTCTGTCTGTCTGTGTGCAGTTTGCATCAGGCTGCTCCTGCTGTACGTTTTCCTACCGCGCGCAGGATCTAACAGTGCTTTTTATAACTCCCCCTTGCAGGTACCTGTGCCAAATACGCAGCAGCGGCGCGCGTGACCCGGCTGCGCTACCAGCAGACGAGCGTTAGCTGATTACCTTGGGGGGACGTAAAGGCCAGCAGCAGTTAACAAATACGGCCGGTTCGCAGCTTGAATATTGGAGATATTGGTTTATTACTCCTGTAAGTCTCTCGGCAGTGTGATTAGCGTCCAGCCCATCGCTGTCCTCGTTACTGTAATGAGTTTATCAAGCCGATGGGCGAGGGTGGAGGGCGGTTCCCGGGGATGATGGCGTGCGGTGCCGCACAGCAGTGGACGCCACGTGTGTTGCGTTATGCAATTCAATGCAAAACTTCCTCAGCTAGAAGGTACTTGTGAGATTAGTAGTTGATGTGCTTTCTTGTTTGCAGGACAGCTGTAGGTAGAAGCAAAAGCTGCTGTCAGAAGGACTAAAAGATCAGTACGGGGTGGGGGTTGTTGCTTTTTTTTTTATTTCTGAAGTTAAAGATCTTCTAAAGGCGTCAGTGAAGCAGCTTGGCTGCTTTTGAGGATTTTATCCATGGCTTTATCCTGTTTAGCATCTTTGTGTCTGTACCCCATATGAATTATTGGCTCTTGCTCTTCTTCCTAGCTGGAATAAGTGAAGAGGGACCCAGCGCGGAGGGTCGGGAGGCAGGAGTGGGACCCTGCGAGGCTCGAAGGGCACGAGGGAGAAGCCGAAGCGCGGAAGCGGGTATTTGCTTTACTCCGTGCTTGGCGCTGTCGCCTATTTTGCCTGACAAGGATGAGTCCAGGTTTCATTCCATGCGATCTGCCTCCGGCAAATCTCAGAGGAGCTCGTGCCAGGCTTGAGACCTTTCAGCCTCTCTCCCTCTGAGAGTACTTTCTCTGGGCAATAATACGGGCTTTTAGCAGGGTCGCCTCTACATCAAGCATGGTATGGGTTTAATTTGCTAGTTAAGATGTTACTGGCTTCTAGATTTCTAATGTTTCCTCCTCTACGAAATCTTATATGTCACCTATACGGGAGCCATTTCGGCTGGGGGTTTTTAGGAGAGCACTCCGGAATTTCTTACTGTTTCTCTGGCACTTTAGTTCAATTTACACTGTACACTAAAGAAATAGTTCCCTTTAGGTTAGGATAGGTTACACGCTCTCCTCCGTGGAAGAACAAAGGACTGTCTGTTACAGCGTGCACGGCTGTAAGTTGGGAGGTGATGCTGCAGACGGTGAGGATGCGAGGTGGGATTTTGTGGGTGTGTTTCACCTTTAGGGGCTTGACGAGCAATGAGAACATCGCAATAAAATAGGGCACAAACAACCCCTTAAATACTGGAAATGTAGAAATACGTTAGATGATTGGTGACACCCCCGGGTGTGGGCTGCGTTGTTGTTTTCTGTAGGGTCGCTGTAGCAGCCCTGCGTGGTTTGGGGAGGCTGGATCCTGCGGCCCTCGCTTGCTGAGAGGGGTCAGGTGGGTCATCGCTGCCCCTCAGCTGTGTCGGTGCCTGCGAACAGCTCTGCCATCCTCCGGAGGCTGGACGGACTCCTCCAGCTCCGGCTCCATGGAGTCTCTTGATGCTGAGCTTAACTTGCATCTTTGTACCAGATTTGGGCTTTTTTAGTGCTGGTCTAATACTGTGGCTAAACGTGATGGCCAAAACTGGGTGAAATCGCTTCATTTTTTTGTTAGCACCAGTCATTTAACCAGATCTTTGTGGGGAACATTAGGTTTTGCCTTCCGCTACGTTGTCCTAGGTGGTCCCCGGCGTACTGCACCTTTTGCTGCTTTTTTGGTCGCATCCTCTGCACCGGCTGCAGGCTGATAGAGCCCAGCCTTGCATCTCGGCGGCAGGGGAGCCCTGCGTAGGGCGTGCTTCAACGTTCCCAGAAGTGCATGACATAAAGCACTATATAGCCATAACCGTGGTACCTTTTCATGCAGGCTTTGGTCCACCTCCTTTCCAGAGCCCGTTGGAGATGCACTCCGTGGCCTGGTGTTCACGTGGCTCCGGTGCATGCAAACCTCTGCACAGTAGCAAGCCCTGACCTCTCCTGCAGGACTTTTCACACAGGGAAAAATGAACCCCCGTGGACCCTTAGTAGGTGTTTTCATGTTTGGTTTAAGGAGGCTCCACAACATGCTGGTTTTATGGGGTTTGCATTTGTGTGCACCAGAGCTGGGTTTAGGGTCCCTCTGGGATGAATGGCCCAGTTACACCCCCCCAGTCTTTTCTTCCAGAAGTTGTATTTAGAGGTAAAGCAGCTGTAAATTTGTATAATCTCTGCTCTGCCATCAGACGCTGCTGCTGGAGCATAGGGCTGAAGGCCACAAAAAAGCTAGGATGTGAATTTTGCCCTGGAAGAGTGGTTGAAATGATGACTTGAAGTTTGTTTCTCCGGCTGTTAACATAACTGCTGCCTTTGATCCCAAAGAACAGCTAGAGCAGATCTGGGCATGCATTGCTGAAGGTGTGGAGATTTCAGCACCTGATACCGTGCCATGAGAGTTGACTTCTTAGATCTCCTGCTGCTCCTCTTGGACAATCCCAGGCCTATGCCCTTGCTCTGTACCTGGTTTTGCCCAGTACAAACATGGATTTTGATGGGTTTTGAGGGGGCTCTGTTTGGACTCAGAGATGCAGATCCAGGGAGTCATTCTGGAAGGTCATCCACATGATGACCAAAGGCCAGAAGCCACCCAGGGTGTGGTAGCCTGTGTAGTCAGTTGGGGAGGTAGGGAGAAAGACTCTGTCTGTCTGAAGCCGGATGGGTACACAGAGCTCAAAAATAATTGCCAGCTTTGGATTTCAGTAGAGCATCGGACTTGACATGCTTGTCCTTGGGGGGAACTTCCACCGGCCCTCCTATGCCCGTGGCTCCAAGAGGAGTTGTCCATTTCTAAGCCCTCCTTCAAGTTTCTTGAAGATGATCCCCCCTTTGCCGGCCGGTAGATTGGAGCCCTGCTTGCCCGAGGTAATGCCAGACCTTGCGCTTCTGTTCTGCAGTTTGTAAAATGGCTTAGGAAAGAGTAAGCACCATCAAAACCAGGAGATGGGTTTTGTTGTGGACCCAAGAGATCGTACGTGTCTGATGCGTGTCGTGTGAGTACCTGCCAGAAAGGTGACACCCAGGTGCCACAGGAATATTTGATTTTTAGCCAAAACACGCTCTCGTAAAAGCATCTTGGGAAGAATTCCTTGCAGCGTGCATACGTTCCTCTTGGTCCTGAGCGTGCAGCGTGCTGGCCATCAGCGTGTCCAGGGGGACTCAGTCAGACGTCAGTGGGCAGTAATTAACTCGCCATTTACCATCGCACGTTTTTAATGGTTTTATGGCTTCTGAGAGAGCCCGACTCTGGGATTACTGTTTTTTTATTGTAGTCCATTAAGAAAGCTTGGTTCAGGATCTGGTTCTACCTGTTGAAAGAATTTATTATAAAAGATATTGGGAGCTTTGTCTTGTTTCGTTTACAGATTTCGTGGGATAAATTGCATCCATGTTACGGGACCATGAATATATGTCTATGACACCAGCTGGTTTTGATAAACTATAAAATGGCCCGTCTCAAGTAAATTAAACACAAATTTTACGAAACAATTATGCATCGGCCTTTTCATTCCCTTCCCTCAAAGTTTGAATTTAATTTTGTTGCCTGAGATTTAGCAGAAACTTAATACTTTGTCTTCTTCTGAAGAGTGAACCATCTCTCTGAGGCCCAGCATTCCTTTGGCTGTACAGCGTGGATTTTGGGTTCCGAGCACAGCTTATGTTTTGCCAAATTTAAGTTACTCTGTACCCAAGCTGCCCAAGTTTAGTGGATGGTAAAAGCTTTTGAAGTTTGCTCAAGAATGTGCTTTACGTTTAGTTGCATGGCAGGAAAGATTCCTCCTTTTTAATTTTTCATTTAAAGCAGCCTTTGGTCAGAAAGCCAGACTCAACCAAGACGTCATGAGTCACTAATCTTTCAAAATGCGGGGTTAGGCCTGCCGAGGTATCTGTTTATTCAGTAAGGATCCAAGACTTCTCTTTATTGAGAGAAAGTAATTTAGAGCCACCGATGCAGCGCCTAGTCTTGCGGTTATTAGATGAGCATCTAATCTGCTCTGCAGTGGGGATGCGGTCCTCCAGCTTTACTAATGATAGGAATTTCATTAGTGTCTGTGGGGCTCCGGTGTAATAAATACTGTCATGTGTGAGAGTTTTAACCGTTCAAGATAGGAGTTTTATGGACGTTTGTGCTTAAAGGCATCCACTAGCTCAGGATCGTTTCATGTATGATTGAAACAAAATATGGTTGATGATGCTGGAGAAGGAAAACCTGGCGCACAGGTGGAAGGGGGAGAGGGTTTAGAGGGTGTTGTGGGCATGGCTGAAGCCTGGGGGACCCTGAGGTACCATGGCGTTGATGTCATGGGAAATGTGGTGGGTCAAGAATATTGAAGTGGGATGTGGTGGAAGAGGAGGACACGCAGAGGCAGATCTGTAGGAAACCAGGCTTGGGAGCGTCAGCTCCTGATGGCACCGCTCTCCTGGCTTTCGGCACTGTTTGCTGCATGCAGATCTGCATCCCAGGAGAGAAAACTGGGAAGGAAGCTAGTACTGTTGAAGCATTCAGCAGATGCACCCGGGAGCTACCTTCCTGGATGGGACCATGGCCTGGGTCCAGAGATCGGGCTGCTTCATACGTTGTAGAGCCGCTGGCTTAGGCTGTCTCTAGGAGTGCCATCTAGTGCTTCCCTATAGTACTGGAGCATCCCAAGCCTTCGTTTTGGAGAAGATAAGGCCTCCATCAGCTTGGTTTGCTGTGCTAAACCAAGGGCTCGTGGAAAGCTAGGTACTTTAGTTCTGCGTTTCTTTGGAGGCTTTGTGTTTGTCTTCTGCTTGGCATGGGTTTCTGGATTGAGTGCGAGGTGTGAGGTAGAAATCTCCTCAAACAGGTTTATGTGAATACTGCAAAATTAGCTTGTATTGCTGTCCTCTGTGTTTGGGAGGGGGGTATCTCTGCAGGGACCCAAGCACAGTTAGGCGAAGGCAAACCGTCCCCTCTTCCCTTGACTTTCAGATCACGGTGCGGAGCTGGGGACAGACGATGGGTTCGCCTTCCCTGGGGGTGCCCGATGTAGCTCCCAAACTGCAAAAGTTCATTTCTTAGAGACAGGCTCTGGTCTGACGACCGTCAAACCATGAACATGCTCCATATTAGCGAATATGGTTGATGGTGGCCTTTATGATACGCTGCTCCATGGAGTTACCCCCTTGATATTAATGCCGTGGGGTAAAGCTCTTGGCTTTAAACGCTTATTTCCAGTCTGCTCGCTCAAAGAAAGTCCTTTGTTCCTTTAAACTAAAATTGTGCAGTTTCAGTGGAAGGGTAGTGCCCTGGGCTATCTCGTAGGAGGGTTGAGGTGGGTGGAAGAATGATCACATTATTCCCCGTAGACATGTGGTTAACTGCACATGCGGAGGGGCTGCTTTTATGGGCGCGGGTGTCTGCGGGAGCGGCAGGGTTTCTTCTGATGTGCAGGGGAAGGAGGGGGGAGCAGCTTGGGTTTGCCCCAAAGGGCTTCACCCCAAAGGTTATCAAGATTTTGTAGCGTTTGCCTTCGGTGAGTTTGGCTCTCGCGTGAAGGTCCCCAGCTCCCCATCGACACATTTGCAGGCAACTCTGAATTGCGTCGCTTTTTGTGAGTTTGTGCCAGAGCTGTGTTATTTTAATGTGGCTGTTAGCGTGTAAATCTGGCCGTATTGCAGCGTATAAACAACAGCGTTTTTCCCTTTGCACTTTTTAAAAAAACCACAGCATTGTTTATTCCTCTGGTTTTTGCCCAGTAACGCTGGGCATCTCCTGCCCGAATGCAAAGACCGAGACAGCGAGTTGTGTTTTAAAATGAAATAGGAGATTGTCTGCCTTTTGGTATTGGAAGTGATTCCATTTCTAGTGCTTTTCTAGAGGATGTTCTTAGGTAGCGAGCTGGTGCAGTGGTGGTTGGATTAGGGGCGAGCGGTGGATACGGGGACGCTCTCGGGCAGGTCCCCGAGGCATGAGGCTCTGGCAGGAAAGCCATTGTAAAGCCATTAAAGGTGTCACGCTTCTTATCTGCTTTTTGTTTATTAAAAAAAAAAAAAAAAAGGCTACAAATAAAGCAGTGTCACAAGATCCTACTGGTAATTGAGAGTCCTAAATTAATTAGCTATGGTGAATGTTCTGCATGGCTTTCTCTCTCCTCTGAAGAAGGACCCCTTTGTGCATCACCGCCAAAGGCTGCCCGGGCAGGATCCGCACATGAAATACCTGAGGGCATCACGGGGCCTTTTCCTCCCTCTCTTATTTTCACACTTCCCTTCCCCTTTCCCTGCCTGTCCTGTCAAATTCTTTGCATGGGAGGATTTCCTAACATCTCTTTTCAGCGTCGCTTCCTCTGCGGCTCCCTCACGTTTCCCTTAACGCCTCTCAAATCCACAGCAGTGTTACCCTGGTTGCTTGATTTTTGACATCTGAGCTGATGCCGTGGATTTCCAGACCTCCGTGGGCCGGTAGATGCAGCTGATCCTTTCCCAGGGTCCGGCACTGCTCCTCTCCCACCTCTCCGTTGGTTGGACCACCGTGACCGTCATGTTTTAAGTGATGTGCTGCTTGTCCTCTGCTGTGTCCCTTAACTTGGGGCATACTGGTTTCTCTTTAGATTGGCTTTTTGTAGCCAGTTCCATCCTTTTTTCTGTGCTGACCGACGCTGTTTTGCTCTTCGTCTGTTGACTGAGCTATGGCTTTCGAGAGTACTGGCAGGAGCGAGTCTGGATTTCTCTAGCGTTTGGGTTTTCTGCCTTTTTTCTATTCGGTCTCTTCCATTTTTTTCCAGTGACCCCTGCATAGCAAATGCCAAGTCTACAGACAATAGCTGTTCACCTCGAAAATACAATTGCGTTTTATATAATCATATTTTATATAGTTTACATTACAATTTCTATTTTAAAATTCGAATTTAAAATAATTAATCATCAACAGATTCAGGGCCCTTCTAGATTTTACATTTAATTTCTGCTTCCTGATCGGACAGGAGTGGGTTCTGCTCTCGCAGCCCATGCACGAGCTCCCCACCCGCCACCCGTTTTTGCGTGGGGATCCGCAGCTGAGGAGCGGAGCTGCTGGCAGATCAGGAACGTGCGCATCAGCCCCGAAATAAATCAGGATGGGAGGCGTGGCGGGGAAACGAATCCACCAGCTCTTCCAGCAAGCTGTCACTGAGCGCTCAAAGGCAAGAATTAGACCAATTGAATAAATATGGGGACGCTGCTCTGCAGGCACAGCCACGCTGGCCCGGGTTGTCTCCGTTCCCCGTAAGGGAAGGCGTTGAGCGGAGCATTCCCGAGAGCTGAGCATCGCCTAGGAGCGGGCAGCCTCTTTCCGAGGGGTATGTGCTGTCAGAAACGTGCTCTGCTGCACCAGGAGCTCCCGCAGCCGCTGCTGTGTCAATGCAGGTAACCTTAAAGAGGGGTAAATCCAGTGAAAACCCATTTCCCCGCAGCCAGCCTACCAGTGCAGTCTGGGAACCTGACTGTAATCTGTTCCAGTTGTAAACTTGCAATCAGTCCTCACCCTACTACCCTTTTAATACTTTTGGGGCTGTTTAAGCTAAATTTGCTCAGCGTGAGTATAATCTTATTTTACTGTTCAATGCAATGTTGTTGCAAGCAGGCCAGGCTAATTAAACTCCACGGCCGCTTGTGTACTGACACTTTTGATAGAGTAACTGGAGTAATTCGTGTTTAAATCCCACAGCCAGCCGAGCCAGGGCTGACATCGGAGACATATTTCATAGAGCAGTAATGAGCCGAAATTTCAGGTATGCGTCCTCTTTCCCAGCCCTCAACAACATGGCTGCGACGCACTGTTTACTCAAGGAAATTAAAGCCAGCAATGCGCATGCTGATTTTTTTTTTTTATTTGGGTTTTTTTTTGTGTTTTTAAAAAAAAAACACAACCCCCAAAACCCCCAACAAAACCCTCTCACGACGCCCTCCCTGCCTGTTAAAGTTTGCGCATGATTGATTTTAGTGGGTGGATTAAAAGAGCAAATCTTTTCTACCACGTTCCAAATCATACATCAGAAATCATAGGGGAGACGTTTCTGCCCTGGGAGTGGGGCACGTTATCCCGGTTTTAATTGCGAGGCCTGGGTGTGTGCGAACTGTTTCTTAACGTAATTGGATGAGGGTCACTGGCTGCCCCGAGATATATGGGCACACTAAGCAGAGAATAATTTCGACCGAGGTTGAAGTTGCCAGTAAAAGTTGTAAAACTTAATTTTATAGGAGTTTGTACAAAATATCAGCGAGCGGTTTTGTAGTTATGGTTTGTTTGCTTTGTCTAGTGACATTTTTATTATGTTTTATTATTATTATTTGTGTTTCGAATGCAATTTTGGGCAGAGGGGAAGAGAGAGGAGGGAGCGCTGACCTGATTAGCAGCCGGAGCAGCGTCTGCGGATGGATCGACCGAAGCGGGGAGGATTCATAAACTGACATGAACTGCCCCAGTCACAACCAGAATTAAACCAAGTTGCAGGATGATTTATATATTTTTACCCTTCTGTTCTTTCCTTTCATTTCCAACAAGTGGCAAAGCCCATCCAGAGTGCATTAAATACGTGTATGTATGCCGTAGCGTGTTGCTCGGCACGATGAAACGCGTTCAAAGCCCTGTCCTCGGCTGTGCCCTGCAGTAGCCGCAGGCAGGGAAGGTGGGACACGGCTCGCGTGTTGTCGGATGTCTGCAGGACAGTGAATGCAGAGAGCAGTCAGTCGGTTTGGAACTTCATCAAACCCATCTCAGAAGATAATTTTTGTGTTACAACTACGCGAGTCCTTCCTTAATCTGCCCCTAATAATGTTAGCTTGTGCAGTTCCCGTTAGCATTAATAGATATGGCTGAAACCCAATGTCATCAGGTATAGATTGCTTCCATTTATATTCTTTTTTCAGGTGAAATGCTTCATACTTGGATTTTTGCCATACTTGCCTTTTTTCCTCTATAAGTTTCAGCGCAGTCTGTCGTTGAGCGGTGCAGACCTGTGCCTCTGATCTGAAAGAATTCGTTACGGACCTAATTGTATGAAGAGGCATGCGATAGCCCACAGTAAAAAAAAAAAAATAAGCCTTATCCCATTTGATGGGAGAACTAAAAGTGAAGCAGCGATGGGAGTGACGCTGGAGCTCAGCAGAGAGAAGATCTGTGGGGATGTCAGCAGACCCTCGCGGGAGCCCCCTCGGACCCGGTCTTCGGAGCCGTCCTGCCCAACGCGAGCAGGCACCCTGCCAGGTGTGGGCTCTGCTGGGTGCCACGCCAAAACACGCGGTATAAAATGTTATAGCCCTTATAAATGAGTAATTGCTTTGGAAGGAGCCCTGTTAAAAGAGCGCACGACGTCGGTGCCATGAAGTTGCCCATTAAACTGGAGCAAACACCTAGAGAGCCCAGGCGAAGTCGCTGGCCAACGCTGACGGCGCTGCTGGATTCCAGCTCGGCTCTTGTCTCTGCTCTCTGTTTGAAAGTCTGGGCTCTGGCCCCGAGTACGGTTCCCTGCTTTTTCAGCAGCATGACTTCAATGTACTTTCTCAAAATAATTTTCTGTGGTCCTGGAGAATCCCCTGAGCTTTGCAGTTTAAATAAAAGCCAGACCTCAAATGAAAGCTTTGTAACGTTCAAGCAACCCACGTTGACGGTTTCTTCAGCATGGCACGACCCTTCTTCCAGATGCAAACAAGATAGTCATGCTTCTCAGTGAAAGATTTGGGGCTACTAAATGGCCTGAAATGCTTTTTGATGCCTGTCTGGCTACCTTTGTATTTTCTCCTTCCAAAGTGAAAAGTTTTGTGTCTGGAGGCACGGTTGGTAATTCTGGGCTCATGCTTGTCCTATCCCCAGCAGAGATGTTAATGTCTGGTAATGAGGCGTGGCGGTACTGTCTCATCAAAGTGTCCTTGGAGGATGTTGAGCAAGGGCTTGGAATACAGGTTAGGAGAGAATCGTTCGCAGCAGTCCGTCATGGCATCAAAGGAGCGTCCTTGATTTGAAATGGTGTTTCAGCTGCCCCGCGTTCTATCTGATGCTACCAACACACCAGGTTGCTCCGTGGCCGCAGTGCTCCTGAGGTCGGTTCCAGTAACCTGAGGTCCTCCTGCAGTGGGGAGTTGGCTTTGGGAGCCCCGTTCCCCCTTGCGTGCAGGAGATGAGGTGGACAGCCAGGGAACAGGAGTGGGAGACACGCAGCACCAGGGAGCTCCAGGTTGGACTCTCTGAAGGTCCGTTCCTCAGAAATGATCTGGCGTGGTTTATTTACCATCTTTGAAATGAAATATTTTTAGCTGAAAGTCACTGGTCTAAAGGCAGTGTTCTTCAGTTTGCTCCCTGCGCCAACCTCAGCTTGCTCCGGGTGACCCATCTCTGTTGCGCAGCACAGGGGTACCTTGTGGAGAGGGGAAACGGGACGAGCACGCCCGGGTAGCTGTACATCAGGGACCGCTGTACGTGTCGGCGTGGTGGTGACCTTTCCTTCCTAGCAAAGCCGAATGCCGGCAGAGACGGGGGCCATCCCGGCAGCTCATTGCCAGGCAGCTCCGGGCTTCTAGCCTGCCTGCAGCCTGGGCAGCGGCTGTGTTTGTTCACGGTCACAAGAGTTTTCCACAGTCGCTTCACATTAGGTGAAAATACGACTTTTCGAAGAGGGGATTGTGTAATTGGAATTGTTTTTCAGAGCCTGTTGTGAGCAACCGTTCTTATTCACCTTCCTGTTATTCATCTTAGCGTGTCATCTGAGCTGCAGAATCTCTGCTGTTTTCTGCTGGACTGAGCCTGGTAGCAGAAAAACGACTTCGGAGAGACCTCGGGGGGACTTCATCACTAATAATAAACCGCTGGAGGAATCAGCAAGTATTTTGTATTGGCATTCGACACGAAATGGGCATTTTGCCATCTGACTTCAGAGAGTAGCTGCTTTGCTTTGCTTTTTTTTCAGGCCCACTGCATGTGTACTGAGGTCGTGCTGCTTGGGCTGCTCAGCTGCACCTATTCAACTATGTGCCAGGTGATTTTTTTTTTATTACGTAGGACTGATAAAATCGAATGTAAACAGCGTTTGAGAAGTGTTTGCCCTGACAAACGCTGCAGCGTTGCTGTGCTGGTGGTAGAACAGGAGTTCAGATTTGTACGTGTTATCAGAAGCGAGACATTTTTTTTCTCCGAGTTGCTATTAAAGATGATGAGCCACGTGTTTTGAAGGTCTATTCCGTGTCTGCAGGACAGGTAAAATGTTAGGGCCGTAGCAGTTGTTGGTTGTAACATCCCAGGGACAGATGCATTTCCTTATTTTTGCAAACTTTAAGTAATAAAGCTCAGTTGCACCTGTAGTTTTGAAAAGCAGGGAGGTCACTCATCCCTTTGTAACGTCTATAAAATATTTGGTCGCAGGCCTCATCCCCTATATAAAGATGTCATAAAAGATACATTCAGAATTTATGTATTGAAGCAAATTGTTTCTTTTTGGTAAACATGACTATATTGGGAAATGTGCTCTTTTACATTCTTTATATGCTCATGCACTGCGGCGTCGCCAGTCAATGCTGCAAAAGGGGTGGATTTTTACAGCGATTTACCTTTTCACCCTTTCCCTTGCGCCACCGAGAGTCAGCCACTACATTTATCTGCTGCTTTCTGGATGTTTTGCTTGACGCTCGTGTCTATAAAGGCTGCGGTCATGCCTCTGGGCTGCGGGGCAAGGGCAAGCGCCGCTTCGCCGGGGAGATCGGCAGGGGTTGACGTGGTGGCCGGTGGGTACCAGGGCGCGGGACGTCCCGGGTCAGCGTTTCTGTGTGCAGCTGCTCCGAGTCACAAAGCCCACAAGCAGCGTCAGCGCAGGCAGATGTGAAAGGTGGGAGGCCAAATAAAAAGTAAATGCCTCTTGGTTCTGTTTATGCCTAATAGTGACATTGTTTAAAGCACGGTTCCTGGTTTGCAGAGTGACCCTTTCTAACGCGCTTCGGTAGAAAAGGATTCATTAATGCACTCTTTAGGGAATTCTTGAACGCTTTCCCGGTGGTTTCCTTCATTACTACAGACATTAAATTCCAAGAGCTGGGCTGCAAACAATATTAGCGTGGGGATGACAGACGGACACTTTAATTTTGATGCCTGCATTGCTCCAATTTTGATGCTGAAGTTTCATTAACTGGAGGAAAAAAAAAAGAAACAGTGGGGACAGGAGAGATCAGAGATCTCACGTCCGGGCACGTACATGTGATGGCGGGGTGACGCTGAGCTAGGTGGGACCGGGTGGCTTCCCAGGTCCCTCCGCAGGAGAGGATGCTGCCGGCAGTGAAATGCATGTTGTCCGTACCTTTGCTTTCCCCCATCTGTCTTGAACTTGTAGTCATGAACTTGTAGTCATCTTTTTTTGTCAATTTTGGACAAATGCTAGGGGGTTGTTTCTGGCTCATGGAGGTTGGGGGGTGAGCAGCGGCCGGCTGGTCCCCGTTCCCGGTGGTCACCTCCTCGCTGCGAGGCCAAACACAACGCTCCTAAGAGCAGAGCCTGGTGGGTGGGAGAGCAGCGCCCGGGCTGCAGCGGGGTCTGGATCGGGCCCCGGTTTCCCGTGCCACACTAGTGAAGAACAAAATTAAGAGCTATGAGACCCTGCTTTAATTAAATTCAAAAGTACCCATAAATTCCGCTCATTTTTCATTAACACGCAGGATCAGGAAATCGTGCTTTTGCCTCTCAGACTTTAATAAGGAGGCCGGCGTAGTCCGTCTCCTGTAACTTTTTGATGGCTGCATCTATTAATGGGTGAGAAATGACTTAATTTGACTCTTCTGTTTCATCTGACATTGAGCAGTTTCACAGCTCCAGTACCCGGATTTGGGAAAACGTGTTTAATTTTCACCGTACATCTCTGTGATTTGTGATCTGAAACGTCCTTCTCTCGCTTAAGCAGATGAGTGCCTGTCTCGCTTCTTATTTATTTTGGTTTTATGTTATTGCTGTGTAGGTCTGCCCTAAAGAGGTCCCCTACTCCAGTCCACGCAGAGGGGACAGCCGAGCTGGAATACGCTTTTATTTGATTTTATTATTATTTTCATTTTACCTCAGAGCTGCCTTTGGTTCTTGACATGTAGTAAGTTAAAAACCCAGATTTCCAGACCTTAATGAACAAAACTGGGATGCACAGATTCCATTTCCACTGCTATTTCAAGAGTTTAGGGGCACAGAACGGGACGTGGCTTTGCGGTGTGTGGTCTCGCGGTGCCCGGTTTGTTTATTTCAGTAAAGTGGGACGCAAAAATATTTCTTTTAAGTCCTCAGCTTGGATAGGAGTGGATGTGAGGACAGTTCGCTTGCTGTCTAAAATCCCCTTATCAGGGCTGATACGGTTCTTGGGGGTGAATGCGAGAGATTGATTGTTCTCAGCACCAGTCTTTGCAGAATTTCTTAAAAAGAGGAAAGGAAAAAAAAGTGGTTTTAATTATTATAAGTAGGAAAAATATTTGCATTATTAAAAACATCTGCATCCAGCCGAGATTGCTCTTATCAAGTAAAACCTTAATTGCTTTTGACTGAAGCAGCAGCGTGTTTATTCAAATATGCCTTTCATTTTGATGATACTGCTAATTAAGCCCTTTATTTTATTTAGACAATTATGTCTAAACAATTGTGGAGTTACAGTAGCTCTAATTGAGCTCTTCGTTTCTTACCTGCTTGAAGATTACATGTGGCTTTAAAGGGAGAGAAGTGGGGCTGGGTTTAAGTCCCAGAGGATTTAAAACCCCAGAATCTAACACGAATTGGTCAACTTCCAGATCCTGTTTCTGTCTGTAAAGTTTACAGGGGGAGTAGAGGTTTGCTTTATTTTTTACCTTTTTTTCTTTTTTTGTTTTAGTGGATTTTGGTTTCCAAACCCCCACATTGTTTCCACATGCTGGGTATGTGGGCTGTGGGAAGCCCAGACCTGCTCCTGGTGCCTTCTTCCAGAATCGCAGGAGTGGAGGCCACGCGTAGGTCTGCCAAAAGGACCAGCACGCCCAGTGCATTGCAGATGGCACTAAGCTGGGAGGAAGTGTTGATCTGCTGGAGGGCAGGAAGGCTCTGCAGAGGGACCTGGACAGGCTGGACCGATGGGCTGTGACCAATTGTATGAGGTTCAACAAGGCTCAGTGCCGGGTCCTGCACTTGGGTCACAACAACCCCATGCAACGCTGCAGGCTTGGGGATGAGTGGCTGGAAAGGTGCTTGGTGGAAAAGGACCTGGGGGTGTTGGTCGACAGCCGGCTGAACATGAGCCAGCAGTGTGCCCAGGTGGCCAAGAAGGCCAAGGGCATCCTGGCTTGTATCAGGAATAGTGTGGCCAGCAGGAGCAGGGCAGTGATGGTGCCCCTGTGCTGGGCACTGGTGAGGCCGCACCTCGAGTGCTGTGTTCAGGTTTGGGCCCCTCACTCCAAGAAGGCCATGGAGGTGCTGGAGCGTGGCCAGAGAAGGGCAACGAAGCTGGGGAAGGGTCTGGAGCACAAGTGCTGTGAGGAGCAGCTGAGGGACCTGGGGTTGTTCAGCCTGGAGAAGAGGAGGCTGAGGGGAGACCTCATCGCCCTCTACAACTGCCTGAGAGGAGGGTGCAGCGAGGTGGGGGTTGGTCTCTTCTCCCAAGTAACAAGTGATAGGACGAGAGGCAATGGCCTCAGGTTGTGCCAGGGGAGGTTTAGATTGGATATTGGGAAAAACTTCTTCACGGAGAGGGTTGTCAAGCACTGGAACAGGCTGCCCAGGGCAGTGGTGGAGTCCCCATCCCTGGAGGTATTTAAAAGCCGGGCAGACGAGGCGCTTAGGGACATGGTTTAGTAGTGGACAGGTACGGTTGGACTCGATGATCTTAAAGGTCTTTTCCAACCAAATGATTCTAGGATTCTGTGACTCGTAGATAAACCATGAGCTGCTCCGATTGCACCCTCATCCCCGGGTGCTTTTATTCCTATCGACCCCACACTTCTGCTCCCGTTTCTCCCAGCTGTTCCCCTCCTTCCATCAGTATAAACAAGCAGCGATGCTACTAAATTCACCGGAGTTGTACGAGAATGGCTTTCTGCAGCCCTTCGCTTGCACTTTGGTTTCTATTTTTAGGGATGTTGGAAGGAAAATAGGATCCTTTCTCCTCTGGTCACCAGGCACCCGTTTCCCCATCTCCTCCTTGTCTCTGTGCCTGGCACCCGGAGCTCAGTTGCTGCTCTCTGATGCTTTAACTCTTGCACCCTCATCTCGCTGTATTGGCTCGCTCTGCCACGCTGTTTTTCTTGTGTTTTTAAACTAAATCCGTGTAAAGCTAAGAAAAAAACCTTCCAACTAGTAAAATGTGTATTTCCCCGTATTCTTTTTATTTATAAATCCCTCTGTTTTCAATGTAATTAATAACTCACAGCCCCATGCTTAACTTTTTCCCTCCTCCGTTGCCTTTCTTTGCAGCAGTTCGGAGCGTGTAGGTGTGTGTTATTTCTCTCTCTTTCCCTGTTCTCTTCTTATTTTTTGCCATCTGCCCCGTTTCCTTGCTACGTGGTTTTCCCTGCGCTGCAGCTGCCTCGTCCCCACTTTCCCAGGGAGATCTCCGGGGCTTTTCCTGAGTGGACGGGAGGGAAGGGCTGAGATGGCCTTGCTGGAGCTGCCTCTTCGCCAGCGCCTGGGCAGGATCCGTCCCGGCTGCTTTAGCACTCCCAGACCATGCTCGTGCTGCTGCTCTTCGTCTCTGCTTTGCCTTGAAAAATTGCTGTGAGAGCAGAGCGTGGAGCAAGAGAGGCAAGATTTTCAAACTACTGTATCAGTTTAGTAACGGGGATCAAGAGTTGTTTTAACTACATTTCCTAAACATATTCCAGGTGTGAAATCCGTAACTTGCCTTTCCTCCTTTCTCTCTCTTTCCTTCCTCTCCTCGGGCACCGCAGTGTGGGTTTCTTTCTTGGCCATGGCTAAAAGCCGCAGCAAACCCTTTGCCGTGCCCGACTCGGCGGCAGGAGCAGACTCTAGGTGGTCCTACGGCTTTGCGGGCGAGGGTTTCAGATCTGCGGCGGGAGGATATTATTTCTTGAGATTCCTGGTGCGGGAAAGTGCTGCGGAGCCTTGGCTTGGGGTTCGGATGCGGTTGCACCCAGTGCTGCTCAAGTAGGGAGTAAAGAGTTGGTGGAGTAAATGATGAGCAGATGGACAAGCGGAGACGGACGGACAGGCAAAATTAAGAATATACCCATCGGTCTGGCGGGCAGCAGTCTGCACGTGTCGTAGTAACGCCACTTGCTTATTTGAGCGCAAGACGAAGGACTGCACGTACGAGGGAGGCACCAGGACTTGGTGTCAGACCCTCGGTGTCCGTGAGGCCGGGGCAGGAGCGTGCTCCTCAGGCTCAGTGCTGCTTGTGGGGAGCAGGCAGAGGAGCGTGTGCCTGCCTGGCCACGAATACATCTCCCTTGCACCTTGGTTATCTCGTGTTTTGGAAAAGGAATTCCTTGTTTTAATCACTGAAGTATTTCCCGGTTTTGTTGTCAAACACACAGCTGAAGGACAAGGGAACGTGATTGTTCTCTTGCTTAAAAACTTGGATTTTGTGCATCATCAGGAGAGAGCACGAGTGCTTCTGAACCGGTCAAGCTGCTTTAACTGATTTTTCCATGTGGAACAAACGAGCATGGCCCAAAAGTCTTGGGAAATGAAGCTCTGTTAGGGCTGCTGTCGCTGCTGTGCCCGGGCACCTCCTGCCAGATTAGCCCAATCCCCGGAGGGCGCTGGGTGTTCCTCTCCTTCAAGCCGAGAGCTTGTTCTCGTTTCTCTTTAAGGTGATGGCCTTCTTCAGCCACGTGCGCTTGGGGCCGGCATCGGCGGTGTGCGCATGTCCGTGCTGCGGCCGTCTGTCCTGCCAGGAGGTTCCTCTTCCCGCTTGGAGCGTGGGTGCTTTTTGCAGGACAGTCTCCGTCGCCCCGCGTGGGGCTGATGGACGGCCGGCTCTTGGGCACGGTGCTCTGCCTACTGCTCCCCCCAAACCCTCTGCTCTTCCGCTGAGCTCCAATGCACACACAGGCAAATAAATAGAAATAATATTTTGTCAACAGCACGGGGTGGGGGGATGTTTTGAGCCTTGCAGACTTGTTTGTAAGGAAAAGCAGCTGAAGACCTCCCTTGCCTTTTCCACCTTGTTTATACCTGCGAGGCTAGTTATTAAATTAAAAATACACGTGCCCTTTGGGCTTACGTCTGTTTTAAGCACCCAGGTTTGTATTTTAGAGCTTCTGTGGTCTGCGCCCTTAGAAATATGGGGTGCTCTGGCCCTTTCCCTCATTGTCTTCCCGTCTGCCGTCCCCCAGTACCTCCTCTGTGGTCACCGAGGGGTTCGGCGGTGCCGAGGGGCTGGTGGTGCCGGTGGTGGGCACAGAGGGGACCAGGGACCCCCCAAGCCATGGAAGCTGCACATCCCTGGGACCGTCGTGGTCATCCGAGGTGCAGGTCCCCTGGGGCTGCAGACAGCTGACCCCTTTGTCCTCATCTTCCTTGCCTGGAAACCAAGCAAATAAAGTTATTACTGGACTTGTGCTAACTAGTAGCAGGGATTGATCCAAATTTAGTTGGTGTCCCGCAGTTTGAAGAGGAAGGTGATGTTAGTGCCGTACCTCTTCTGTCTAGGACGGGGCAGAGGGGTGTGCTCAGCCACAGCGAGCAAAGGGGGATGAAGAAAATACCTCCTGCTGCTGCTGTTTCTGCGCTGTCTGTGCCACCCTGTTCCGGAAAACCTCCGTGGAATTGGAGAGCCCAGAGGGTTTGCCGGTGGTCCCATCCTGCATCTCCCCCTGCTCGCTGGGGCGTCGAGGCCCCGGGCGCTGGCAGGTGTCTGTCCCGGTGGGGTGACTGCCGGGATCAAAGGGTATTTACTGTCCTGGGGACAAGGAAAGGCTGTGTTGTGTCAGGTGCGACCGGAGGCTAACAGTATTTTGTCCCTCTGTCTTGATTCCTGTTTTCCGGAGCTGTTTGGAAAGTGTCACGTGCGGAGGGGCTGCCAGCGCAGGACCGGAGCAGGTAAAGCGCAGACTTATCCATCTCCCTCTGAAGCGAGCCAGGTTTGTTATTGCTCTCCCTAAAACTCAGCAACAAAGCCGGGTTTCCTTGTTTGTGTTTGCTGGGAATGTCAGGGGGATGATGGATTTGGCTGGAAAGGTAAATAATCTGCCGAGCTGAAGTGTAGCCCAAGCACCCTGAGAATGCGCAGTCGCTATCTTGACGGCCTTTCATTTGTTACGGTTGATTTGACAGATTTTGGTGATTGCTCAATATTTTCACTCTGCTTTGGACCCACACTGTTTATTTCTGTTAGAAGTTACTTAAACATCCCAGATTTGTTCTTCTTCAACACTTGCTTCAGTCTGTAGAGACTGTAAGGCAGTAGATGCCTCTGACTTTGCTTGCAGTGCAAATAAATAAATAATCCGTTTCCAGGATTTCCAATTTAGTTCTGTTTATTTTCTTTTAATACACACACACACGCACACAAAGTAGCTGGAGCTACAGGGCATGGTGATGCTTTGGGTTAATTCCATCCTTGTTTGTTTAAAAGTGATGCACTGCGACGTCCCGGCGCAGGGAGATGGGGCGCGGTGGAGAGGTGCAGCGAGTGCTGTTTAAAACGTGCTGAATTAAATGGCTGTGCTGCCAGAGACGGGCATTGCTGCGGCTTCTGAAGAAATGGGAAGTGCAGACAGCTTTGGGGTAAGACAAGGCTGACGGATCTCTGCATGAAGCTTGAGTTACAACGAGTTTGTGAGATCCCTTTCCCTTCTCCCCGGGCTGACGCTCGCCACTCAGATTCTCCAGGTCGTTCCTTGTCTCCTACCCCCAGTACGATGCTGCCCACCGTAAAGATCATCTGAAACGTCTCCAGCTCTGCAAACTTGGCTTCTCTGTGCTGCACAGAGGTAACAAAACAGGTCCCCATGACACGCACGTGCCTGCGTCTTCCCACCCGACTCGATTTTGTAGCAAATACAACATCACCTCCCTTCTCCCCAGCCGTACGGCACCGGCACAAGCCCCGGGTGGGCACGGTGGTGCTGTACGGGTGCACTTCTGGAGCCGCGGCGTGTTTGACTCTGGGAATTAATTGCACTTGCTTCCGCTGTGGGAAGCACGTGCTGGCTGCAGGGTCCAGCGTGCCTCTGCTGCCCTGCTGTGCTGCCCTGGCGTGGTCCCCGTAGGTGAGACAGCGAGGGACGTCCGCAGCACCGGGGCCCTTCCCGAGCCTGGTCCCTCTCAGGGCTTCTGCCACTGGCGTGTCCCAGTGGCAACATCCAGGAGGTCTCCAGACCCTGGCGCTCAGCCTGCAGAAGTGGGTGAGACTCTTTTGGGGACTCCCCTGCCTTTTGGATGCGTCCCTGTAAGAGAAACAGCAGTCATTGGGGCTGGAGCTGTAGGGAGCTGCTACCTTAATTACGGCTAATTAAGAGTGTAAACTCTTTGGGGCAGGACCCTGTCTCTGTTTCAGCCCTGTAGGCGCTATAGTAAAACGAATGTGCACAACAGTAAAGCAGCAGCCGTGTAGTACAGCTTTTACTCAAGAAATGAAACCTATTGCTTCATTAGTGTGGCCAAGCTGAAAAGGAGCGGGGGGAACCCCCCCCTCCCCCCCCCGTTAACGCTAGCGCTTTGAAATGCTTACAGCTGCTATCACATAAAACCCATGAAAGGATTATTTTCGGAAACTTTGTTGGCACGACCATAAGGTCGTTCTTTATTGTCAGCCAAAGTCATGCTATTTTGGGGCAAAGCGTGTTGAATTTGTTCAGTGTTCGATGTTGGCTTCCCGTGTCCCAGGAGCGGTGGAGAAGGGGACGAGAGGCAGCCCTGGGACCCGTATGTGGCATGGGGTGCTCTGTGGGCAGGAGCGGGGTACAGGGGCAGCTCTTGGGGTTCCTTAGAGCAAGCGCCGCTCGCAGCAGAGCTGGCATCGGCATCGCAGAGCACGCGGAAGCTGCTCGTCCTGATTTAGGGTACAGGGTGATTTGTCACTTGTAGTAAGTTGGTGGTAATTTATGATTGAGGTTTCCTTCCAGGAGCATCTTACCAAGGGCTCCTTGGGGTGCGGCGTGCGATCAGAGATGTCCGGTGGCAGGACAGGTAACGTACAGAGGGAAACGACTTGAAATAACATTTCTAAGCATAATAAACCGACGGTGCAATTAAAGCTGTGAAATGTTCCTAGGGCAGAAAGGCTCCCGGTGCCAAATGCCGATTTTGCTCGGTTTGACCTGGAGCGCGGCTACGTCCGTGGGATGGTGCCTGCCAGGTGTGCTCGGTGACGCGCTGCCTGCACAGGGGCAGAGGTGCAGGCAGGGGCTGCGGGCAGGGCTGCATCGCTCTTAGCGAGGCGTCCGCTACGAGGGCACGGCTCTTAAAGCCCTAATGAGGGCTGGGGAATGGAGCTCCCCGGTTTTTGTTTTATTTCAGCGCTCCCAACAAAACAAGCTAATATCGACCCAGTGCCTGGAGCCATTTGGAAGCAGATTAAAAGTTTTCATCGGCTCTTCTTAATAGAGCCAGATAAACCAGGCTAATAGTCATGTGTTGAGTTATTGAAGGGAAGTTCAGGTAATATGCAATCACCTTTAACCCTCGGCTTCCTAAGACCTCCTGCTTAGCGATTGTTTGTCTGTGGTGTAAACCATAGTCCAGTTCATAAATTATTATGTAGTTCCACTAACCTTAATGCGGTACAGGTTTCACGGTGTTTCATTTTGTAGTGTAAGCTAATTCTGGCTGTGCACACAATAAAGCTCCAGCCTTGCTAGAATTAACCCTTTCCCTGACAGCTAGCAGTTTGCCGGTAAGCGAATTGTCCCTACTTGGGCACGGGTCTGTATTTTGTTCATGGGCATGATCCATGTGGAATTCTCTCTTTTCCCAAGTTCCTAGTGAATCTGAAAAGTTCCCCGAGTAAAACATAGCAGGAAGCATTTATAGAAAATGTTTAAAAACTTTAAGATGTCATTTTTAGAATTCAAAGTTAACACCGCTGTGATGGTTTCTGTCTAAAACTTATGGTTAAGTTTTACACCAGGGGTATTAGAATCACAGAATCATTTGGTTGGAAAAGACCTTTAAGTTCATCGAGTCCAACCGTACCTGTCCACTACTAAACCATGTCCCTAAGCGACATTAATTTTTCTAATCCATTAGAAAAATTTGGGGCAAAGCGTGTTGAATTTGCTCAGTGTTCAGTGCTGGCTTCCCGTGTCCCGAGAGCGGTGGAGAAGGGGGACGAGAGGCAGGCCTGGGACCCGTACGCGGCATGGGGTGCTCTGTGGGCAGGAGCGGGGTGCAGGGCAGCTCTTGGGGTTCCTTAGAGCAAGTGCCCCATTTTTCTAACACATTAGAAAAATGTATTTTGGTACAATGTCACGTACAATAGTTGTCTGATGTTTTTTAATGGAATATGAGCCAGCAGACCCCGTGCATTGTGCACTGTCCTCTCCGCTGACCGTGGCAGGGAGCTAGTCCCCGAGGATGCCCAGATGTGGGGTATCTGCTCGAGTCTGCCTCCATCTGCAGTGTCGGGAGCTGCAGCTGAGCCCCCCTTGAAACACAACATCTGAAACCCCCCAACGCCAGCGCCGTCCACGCAGAGCTGTACGCTTCCTTCGTGTCCATAATTTCACTCTAGATGAATTTTATGCCAAGGGGTGCGATAACCTTGAACTTGTTTCTCCAGGTTTGGTGGGGCAGGGGGGGATGTGTGTAGGTTTTTTAATCCTAGTGGTTTTTTGCTACGTTTCCCTGTAGTTTACTTTATTCAGAATCCCTGCCGCAGTATGACAAGTCTTGCCCACCTAACGCATTGTTTCGGGCTGCTAAAACACGGCGTAAGGAGCGTGGCTGGCTGGCTGCCCTCCCGGCTGCGCAGGGGCGATGCTGCCCTCTGCGGGAACGCTGGCTCCCCAAACCCCGCCAGCTCCCCCAACCCCGCCAGCTCCCCCAGCTCCACGGGCTCCCCAAACCCCATCTCCTCCTCCCTCGCTCCAGCCTCTCATCTCCTCCTGCTTTTCCTCCTCTGCCTGCACTCAGGAAGCCTCACCGCACAGATCACGCCGGGGAACGACCTCGTGGTTAGCGCTAACGGCAAAATACCGCGCAACGTGTTTTTCTCACCATGAAGATCCTAAAATTAAAGCATCAGACCAGCATTCATCAGCAGTCCCTAGCTGTTGCAGGTTTGGTGCCCCGGCACCCTCTTTCCCCCCGCTGTCCCCGATGTTGCGTGCCGGGTCTCAGGCTGGATCGCAGCGCGGTGTCTCGGGGTGCCGGTGCAGGTGGGTGGGTTGCTCGCTCCCACTGTGGTGGGAGAAGGGCTCCCACGGGAGCGGGGAGCAGAAGCTGTCCTATATGGAAGAGCGTTTTCACCGATGTACAACAGTCTTGCCTTTTTCCTCCGTGATCAGCTAGTATTTCCTCCATAATAAGCCAATAGATTCATATTGCTCTAATAATAATAATAATAATAATGATGCATTAATATAACAAGACATTAATATAATGTACGTAGAACTTAGTTGTTTAGTTTCTTCTTATGAACATCTATGGAAATTTCATTTACATTCATACGCTGGTTTTTAATCACAGTTATTCTGAATTTCTTTCCATAGTTCCTCCCCCTATTCCGCAGTTACTGTTTGCCACTGACGCAGCAGATATCCTGCCCTGCGGGGAGGGGTGGCTGATGCGCAGCGTCACCGAAGGATAAGAAAAGGTCGAAAACCTTTTGAAACAAAGAGCAGAATCCTGTTGCTTGTGGGGACTCTGAGTCGCTGTAGCAGGAGGCTGGGTGCACAGGCATTTCGAGGGTGTTTATGCCCAGCCTGCTCAGCAGGTTTTTATATTTGGACTCTGACATTGTAATTTTTTTTTACGGAGAAGCCGTGAGGGATGAAATTCAGATATTGCTGTTGGACAAAGCAAACCTTACGGAGGAGCTGCCGTTTTCTGCAGGCGGTTGCCTTTCGCCTTGCTCTCCAGCAGCCCTGTACACCGGCGTTCTCAACGTTTCTTGTTTTTGGAAAAAGTTATTGCTTCATTAGCTCTGCAGGACCTGGATTGCATCCATGAGGTGGGAGATTTGCACCAGAGGAACTGGACTGCCATTGAGGCCCGCCTCGTCTCTGATCTCTATCCAGCTGGCTTTGGGAAACCCTCTGCTTTCTTGGTCCTCGGTTCCTTCTCCTAGAGCTGGATCGGATCCCCTGTCCCGCTGCACCGCGTCGCCTCACCTGTGAATCCCATTCTGACCCCCTGGCCCGATACCCAGGACCAGGTTACCTCCTGCTCCCCTTGGCTTGGGCCAGACCACCTCCTGTGCTTCCCATTGCTCTCGGCCCACTCCCACCCCGCTCACGGTGCCCCTCTTGTATTATCCCACTCAACCATGTAGTACAGACCTTGCTCAGGCCAAACAGGAGGCTCTTACAGCCTCTTCATCCCCCTGCAGCCAGACTTAAAATGCAGCGGTGCTTCTTAGGTAGAGCCACCCTATGTGCCTGCTCTTCCTACTGGGCCAGAGCTCTTCCAGCTGGGTTCCCTGCCCTTTCAATTCCTTCTCCTCTTCTTCTAGGGTGGGTGTCCATCACCTTCTTCTTCCCCGGTCCAGCCAGAATGGAGGTCTTTGGTCTCCAGACGTCTTTGGTCTCTGAGGTCCTTGGAGGCTGGCTGGGGTTCACGTTATCACGGTGCCCTCTGCAAGAGGGTTCTCAAACCTGCAGAGCCACAGGTCCTCTTCTCCTGGCACCCAGCATGGTACTAAAGAGCGGAATTGTCCTAAACTCTCCTTTCTCAAACGGGCCACCCAACCGCTGCTGGCAAAACATTCAGGACAACCTGGCAGGAAGATTTGGCTACACTTTCATTTGGGTTTTTGTCACCTCGTTGCAAACACCGCCTGGTCCAGCATGTCTCTGGACAGCTTTTCCCCTCTTCCCTTTGATCGGTGAGTAATAACCAACTTGCTGGTTGAAAAAAGGAATGAGTCTGCTCTGGTACTTGTATTCCCGCTGGAATATCTGCTATGCGCACGGCTTCATCGGGATGGTGAATGCCATTTCTTCGTCCCCTTTCCAGCCAAGGGCTCAGCCCCCGGCGTGGATTCCCTCACGCAGTGGTTTGCAGGTTCTGCTGGCTCTCCTGGGAGCTCTGGAGCCTCTTTCCTCTCTGACATTGAGCAACAGGATTATTGTCATCTTCCACTGACCCTTGGCAATTGAATAAGAGCCTCTTTTGGGTTGAGTCTAGTCCACCGCAAAACCAGAGTTAGGAGATACTTGAGATCTCTCCAGGCAGCCAAGCCCGCAGCCAGGTATTTCTGTTGTTGACTTGTGTGTTTCATTATCTCCTCTCCCAAAATTTTCTTTTCTGCTCCAGGCACAGCACATTGGCAAAAAAGGCAGCAAATAGCCATGACTGTCCCGAGGCAAATATGAAATTGTTGATTCAGAAAGTGCGAGAAAACACAGGAGGTTTCTCAACTCCATCCCCGCCTCTGGAGACTTTTCCATTTTGGTACTACGAACGGGCGCTTTATTGGGGCAGCAAGTTTATTTTAAAACGCTCAGTTTTGAGGAAGAAATGCTGTTAGCAGCAGGCTGGTCCCTGGTGGGGTGCTGTGGACAGGGGTAGGTAACAGTGGGAGTCTCCAGCAGCACAGAAACTCACAGAACACGGTGACACGGCTGTATCACGTCACGTAAATTGTACCGATGTGGTTGCAGAAGATGGGGTGTGGGTCCTCACCAAGGGCTGGGTACAAAGCCCCTCCTATCTGCATCGCCACTCGCATCCCCTTATAGCCGCCTGCTTTTTTTGATTTTTTTTTTTTTTTTTCAAGGAGTCCGTTTTTCTCCCAGCAGCAGCCGCCGCCGATGTTAGTTTTTCCATATCCACCGGGAACCACACTCCTCGTTAAAGCCGTTGCAGGGCGGGAGGAGGGGAGGGATCCGGTTCCTTCCAACAACACGCCGTGCCGCTCGCAGCAGCCACGACGTTGGGGCGAGCAGAAAACATTGACCCATTGAGGAAAGCGGCGGCTGCCATAGGCACATACCTGCGAAAGGCTCCCGGTCTCCGTGCTGCAAGCTGACACCTATTGGCACCGTCTGCGCAAAGAGGTCCCTAATAATTTAAGAATCCTCTTTTAAATGTAACCAGAATAAGAACAAAAGCATGATTTTCACATTCCTGTTAGCTGCTTTGTGACCGGTCGGGGGAGCCTGGGAAAGGAGTCCTTCAGGCGCTGATTTGGCTCCGCTCCTCCCCTTTCCTGGGCTTCTTTATCTGTATTTATTAATTCATCCAAGTCTTAAAATAATTTGGAAAGTCAGTTGCTCTCTGCTTTTCCCCTCAAAGCTTATGGGAGGAGGACAGTGAATTTTCAATGAGACCCTTCCAAAGCGTTTGCTGGCTGCGGAAACCAAAGTGCTGAAAACAAGTTCATACAAATCTGAATTTTATAACCAGGCTGCTCTTGAGTTCCCTTTGCAGGGACTGAATTTCCATTCTCCTGAACCTCTGTGAATCTCTTTGGTATCAGTTTCCTAGATTGCCAAAGACCCGCTTCCTCCAAGCGAGGAAGAAGGATGATAATCACATCTACCGTGCGAGTGCTGTGCCAGTGGCTTGCTGGGGTCTCTGTCCTCATGGGGAAGAATGAGAAACTTATTTACATTCAAAGCTCTTGGCCTCCTCCATCTAAACGTGGCAGTGTTCTCCTTCTCGTCCTGTGAAACGCAGGCCTATGAAACGGTACTTCCATGCACGGCTTTTTCTCCCTGCCCCCCCATTGCGTTGCCTTAGGGACCAGCTGGACGTTTAGACGTGCTGCAGGTCAGTGGGTGTTGGAATCACATTTTTGGGGTTCAGTCCTTTTTAAGTCAAGATGTACTGTTGGATGAGAAGTTTATGAGTTTATGTAGAATTACTTGAGCCCTTGAGCTCATGCTTTATAACGAATGCCGGGGTGGGTTGCCCTGCCTGTGCCAGGTATCTGTCGTAGCATCTGCCACGGTGGACCAAAGCTGGGCTGGCTTGGTGCCCCCTCTGCTGAGCAGAAGAGTGCGTTCATACAGCATCCATCGCTCTGGTGGTAGGGGACATCAGAAATGAGTTTCACGTGCGCTACATATTGAGAACTTCTGCGCTGGGGTAAGGCTATCGAGTCTTTTTTTTATTATTTTTTAACTGGAAAATTCTGGTTTGTTTCTTTATTCACGTGGGATCGCCTTCAAATAATTAAGTTCTGTAAGATCAATCACAGTAATGTTTATACGGAGAAAATTATTTGGGTAGTTTTGATACATATGCTGGCAGTGAGGCGAGGAAGTGGAAAAAACGGTTCGGCGTGGAGGGAGGGATTGTCGGGGGGACGAGGGAGAGGGGCCGGGGCGACGTAAGCTCCGGCGCATCTGCTAAAGGACGATGACAGATTGTAAAGCGTCGTCATTATTGAACTGAAGTGGTCCCGATTTATAAGGCTGATTAAAATTATCCCCGTCCACATTTTTTTTGCAGCATTTCCTCCGGCCGGAGAGATGCCGCGGACTCTCCGGTCCATCTGACCCGGAGGGGCTCTGGGTGCTTTCCGGAGTTGGCCGCTCTTCCCACGTTTGCCGGTTTGTTCCCGACCCCTGGGAATGAGGGGTCATTAGCAGCGGGTACCAGCTTAACACGAAGCAATGGTTAGCAGTTCATAACTATTTTTTTCCCCAAAATACAGGAGGAAATTGCTGGCTATGGTGAACTATAGATGTTTTAATGGCAAGTGCTGTTTAACAGTTTTACTTCCTGGCTTACTTATTTGTAAATTTTATTTTAATTAGTGCATTGACTTGGAAACGTGTTAATCGCTAATACGTAGGTTCTAGCAACTCTTTTCTTTTGGGGTTGGTGCATACTTTTAATGCACCGAGCTGCTTGTGTGGGCGAGAAGCTTACTTTTTAAATATTTTATGGAAGGCACAAAGTCTCAAAGGTGTTTTATGTGGCAAGCTAAAGATGTAATTTAATAACAACAAATAGTTGAGGGGTTATTCGGGGAAAGTTTGCTTCTGTGCAGGAATGCCGAAGAATGTAATGGAAAACCCAAATTACCTATGCATGGCACGCTGCTTTCTGTTGCCCCCCAAAAGGACGAGCTTGTGGCTTTCTTTCGTTTGACTGCTCTTTTTATGGTAGAGCCTGATCCTAAAGTCTTTGCTTTTCCCTTTTCCCTTTGGGTTTCTGTAGCACGCGGGGTCGCTGGCTGTGGGGCATCTGCTGCTGCTTCCATGGTACGTGGCTTTCAGGAGAGGTTTCCAGAGGTGGTTTTGGGGCTTGGACCCCCTGACCACTTGCACATTCTGGTTGTGATTATATTAAACCACGTTTCTCTAGATAAGGAATTTTTTTGTTCTTTCCAAAAGCCTATGTGCCAAGAGACTTACTGAAAATTCAAATTTTGGGGGGCGGGGGGGGGAAGAAATCTGATGTTTTAAAAGTCTCTATAGGCATTTTCTGCTCCCACCAGCTACCCCCTTCTTGGCACTGAGTTAGAAAAGAAAGGGCCGGCCACGAACGCCGGCGGCCGGCGGGAGCTCGGGGCGCTGCCCTCCATCCTCCCAGATAATGCCTGCCTCGCGTTGCAGCTCCCGGTGCCGTCCGGTAATGAAGTTACGCCTCGCAAAGGAGAGGGATTATAAAGGAAATGTAAAATGATTCGTAGCAGAAGTGGCATGAAATGTCATTACAGGGAAGGCGGTGTGGGCGGGGGGACCAAGAGACGGGGGGACCCCTCTTCTGTCCTGGCCGGTGGCGTTGATTTAATATAGCGTCGATTTAATACAGCATTTTAGCCACGTCACTTTTTTTTTGTACTCCTTTCCTCCCTTAAGTTATGCTGTGTCTTTATTAGGCTTTCTGCTCTGATCTCTCACTTCCTCGGTATTTCCACGGCATTCAGCATAACTGGGTCCCAGACATGGACAAACTGCTATCCAAACAAAAATACCGGGGTTTTTTTGTGCAAGCGCATTTGGGATGAGCAAATGGGACAGCTCTGAGCTCACTCGCACCTTCTTGTTTGCTCTTTCTTGGCAGTGGGATGCTCGGGACTGGGCTTAGACGGGTGGAATAATCCATAAATTATTGGCAAAAATTGCGGCGCGTTGCACAGGTCGGTGCAGTTACGGGCAGTGGCTCTGCGTAACGGAGCTGCACGGCTTTGCTCTGCGTTGCAAATCCGAATTATTTAAATGCTTGGGTAGGCAGAGACGTGCGTGGGGGTGGCCTCATCCTAGCATTGCTCTTTTGCTCTCTGAATTTCTTGTGGACAGTCGCGTTGGCTTTATTTTGTCCTTGATTTAAGTACAGCTGGAAAGGCAGCTTGGGCTGTATTTAATAACTAGTCCTTCAACACACAGAGGTGCGGAAAGTAATTTGTCCCCTTGCCAAGCGCTAGAAAGAATGGGCATTTTGTTCTTCGCTTCACGGTGATTTTACCTGGGTGTATTATGGAAAGAGAGAAAGACTTGTGCTACTGTTACCCTGCACGCTGTGTTGATTTATTGAAATTGGAGCCTGCGAGTGTGAGTCGCGAGGTACGTTCTGACATGGAATTTCTAGGAGAAATATACAATTGGCCTGGTTATTATTTTTTCCCTCCTCCGTTCACTTGGGCGTGTTTCCAGCTTTTGCACTAAGGAACAAGACTTTAAATTAGTCTTGAATTTTGACACAGTGCAGCTTTGCCTTCGTACTCCCAGCGTTTTTTTTTAATAAAGCATCTGAGCTTGCGTTCTTGTTTCATCTCCATCACCTTGCTCACCTGCTCTGAAACAGATAGTTTCTTCTCTCTTTCTTTTTTTATTTCTTTTTTTTTAAGAGGAATTAATTAAGAAGAGGCTGCAGGCAGTTGTCCTGGTGGGCTGAAACTGTGACTTCGCTGTGACTTAAATGTCATCATGTCCTCGTCCCCCTTCCCTGTGCGTCGGCATGGACTCTGTTGCCTTTGCCGGTGTGGACGTCCAGGCAACCCATCGTCTTGGCAGGGGAGCTCCCAACGGAGCCAAACCCCTTCTGGACACAGGATTTGCCTGTTTCTGCCCAACACGTGTGGCCGAGGAGATGCCGCGCTCTGCCTCGGAGCAGGCGGGAGGAAGAGGAGGAGCCAGGCTGGGCTGAAAATGGGTTTTATCAGATTATTGAATAATATCAAATTATCAGATGACTGAATAATAAGCAGAGCGGTAGAGGTTGGGTGAGAGCTCGGGTGTCTCCTGGTCCAAGCCCTGCTCACACGTGGCCGCAGCAAGCTGGGGATGCGCTGGGATATTTTCTCTTATTTAGGCAATTCTTAGGTGGTTGTAGGAACTTAGGAAGCTGACATGGCAGCCAGTGCTCTACGTGGCCGTTTTACTTACAAGATTAATGGCAAAATGGAACAGATTTGTTGGGCTATAACAGAACTTTATCTCTTGGTTAAGTAAAAGCACATGTGAAAGGCCGGAGGAGGGTTTGCTGGGTGAGACGGTGTAGCGAGTCTTTTTTGTAGGGCTTTATTTCGATTGATGTGCTCGGATTTATATGTAGTTTTATATCTGCTTCCAGAAGCTGATAAAGACACGGCAAATGCGGTGGGATGATTAGAAATGGCCCGTTCATTACAGGTAACGAGGTCTGAGGAAGGCGCTCGGCCCAGGTTCAGCTAAAGCAGCAAAGGAATTCCCGCTCTGCGTCGGGCTCGCTGGGAGGAGAAAACCCTCCCTGTACGTCAAATTACCGGAGGAGGTTTCACTCGGGCATTGCAGTCACATATATAACACATCAGAGAGTTTCACCTGTACGTGGCGAATTTATGTTCTCACCTCTTAGTCCTTTTTATTAAGATCATCACTTAAAATCTAGCGATGCGGTGTTACAGAGGGAGGACACGGGGCAGCTGGATGTGCGCTGGCACTGGGGAGGCTGGAAGAGTCGGGCCCTCTCGTATCTCAGTACGGCCTAATAAAGCACGGGGCGCGTTGGCTACGGAAAAATTGATGCAGATGAGAAAACCACGGGGAAGGAATTGTTTGGAGACATGGGGCTGTGTTATCCGTGTCTAAGATCTGTAAAAAGAGTACATTCCCTGATAGCAACTCTACTTACTTTATTTCCTCTTAAGCTGTATTAAAATATATGAAGAAATCCTTCTCTTAATTAATATCGCCAGCATTCCTATATTTTTTTCGTATTTCATTATTTTTAGAGCAAGAAATTCAGGATGAGTATTTTGCACTGATTCTTCCCAGCGTATTTTGCACCTCCTTATTAGACATCTAGACCGCTTCTCCTCCGGTTTTAAATTATTTACTGGGCAGGTTTTAACTCTTGGAGAAAGGCTCTGATCTCAGAACTCTGCGAACTCAGCGGGGTTACGTTGCGAACCAGTCTTGAATCTGTTCCCATTAACAAATTCTCAAGGAATGAACTTGGGATTTGAGCATTGTGGTGCTCAGATTTTCTCTGTACTTCACCGGTAGCAGGGTTTCATTAATTACTGTCCCGCACAGTTATTAGCAGTACGTGTGATCACCCAGCGAAAGCACTTCCACAGGCTGACGTTTCGCCACGGAAAACAGATCTGCCTCTTGACACGTGCGGTAATTCGGCAAAACACTTCAGCACGTGTTTGCCTTGAGACCGGGAGCAGTCGTTTGCCAACGGATCGGGACTGGCACGGCGGCGGTGGCCTGGCAAAAGGTGTCGGTCGTAGCATCGGGATGGTAAAAGGGAATTTTTGTGAGTGCACGTAGGGCGGAGAGCTGGAGCTGCTGGTGTGTAGAGACCGCGGCAACTCGGCACAGGTCCTCTGTAGTCCTCCCGCTTCCCTCTCTTCCAGTTTGATCAATGGCAAAAGCCGCCTTCCCTCCCCGGTGAAAGATCAGCTCCCAAGTAATGATGTCCAGCTGTACTGACAAAATGTGATTGCTCATCAGTTCGGTTGATGACTTAATCTGGGGCTGATTAGCATCTTGGAGACTGTCCAGACGATCAAAAATGATGCATAATCTTGCTGCGGGCCACAGTTTATTTAACATTTTAGCATCCTCCCGGCTCTTGCGTAGTGGCAGGGGCTCGCGTCGCCATGCGTGTTCGCTCTCCACGGGGCTTGGTTTTGGGGACGAAGGGTGGGCTGAAGCCAGGCTCGTCGTAGGGAGGAGGGCGTGAGCTGGAATGGCTCGGCTTTGTGTCACCAGGTCGTAGCTGCAGGGGACGTGTTGGTGGCCGGGGCTTCACCGGGCGGAGGTGCAGAGCATCCCGCGCTCACCCCGCGGCATCACTCCCAGCAGAAGCTTGCTGTGCCCTTGGGGTAATGATAAATCCATAAATCCTTGCTGCCGGGGGGTTTGGGCAGCAGGAGAGAGGACAAGGCCTGGGGGGACAGACATGGGGACAACCCCCGTGGCTGTGGGGAAGGCCGTGCTGCAGGTGAGACAGCGCTGTGGAGGCAGCCCGGCTCCTGCCCGGCAAGGGTTAAAGCCGGAGCAGGGACTGCTGGAAGAGTTCAGTTGTTTCACATTAGGCCGGGGCGGCCCTGGCTGCCTTCCGTGCTCTGGGAGCCGGGGGCCGAGTCCCCAGTGTTAAATCTGCGTAACCGATGCCGTACAACTGGCACCAGCCTTGACCACAAGTGGCCGTTAAAATAAACATCCCCGGGCTTAACTGACAGGCAGGCTCAAGGAGAAACAGGCCTGCATGACGGGGAATATTAAATACCCGGCGAGAACCTAACTTCATCAGGCAAACACACACACACACCCCCAGCTCCGCCGGCCCGGCATCGCCCCAGCCCCACGGCATCAATGGGCGCAGTGTTTGGGGCAGGCGCGTGCCTCTCCCCGGGGGTGACGGGCCGGTGCCAGCGGTAGGGGAATATGCAAGAAATCCAGCCCTGAAACCCGCCCCGGGTAAACACGACGGTGCCAGCCCCGCGGCGGCACGGGGAGCGGCCGGCACGGGCACCGCGGCACCGAGCGGGGAGGCAGAGCCGGAGGAAGGGGGCTGCCATCCCTCAGTTGCTCGGGCTCTGAGCTCCTGCTCCGGGATGTAATTTGGCGTTAGGAAAGGAGGTAAAAGGCTTTATTAAAAATGAGATGTTTGGCTTGGGTCGGCAGTCTTATTTGTAACGATGATTTGCAAGCTCTCCAACTCGGGACAAGTGTGAGGGCATTATTACGTCCACGGGGATAGCGGAGCGACACATTTATTGGGTGGAATTTATCTGTCTGCACAATTTATTTATTCTTTTTTTTAGAAAAGCATAGAAACAAGCAACACTTACAAAACAAGCAGGGTGATTACACAAGTGCCACACTTGACGGACCTCGAGGCAAAAGGATGTGAACGTTCAGATGCGTGTTGGTTGGTGCTGGTAGGAGAGACTTCACCCAGGCCTGCAGGCCACCTGAAGTCCCTCTCATTAACAAACTCCTCCAGCACGTGCTGCTTAAAATCCGTCACGTTTTTGTGCCGGAAGGTAAACCACCAAGGTTATTAAGAATGTACTGTAGAACTTTCCATTCCTAAATTGTCCTTAAAAATATAGGTAATTATTATTTTTAGCCAAGGAAGGCCTTGAGCAGGACAGGACGTTTATAACAAGCGTGCTTTTGTGTCCAGATGTCCAAAGAGTCCCAAACCTGTTTCCTGGCATTAGCAGAATTTAATATTTCTATCTGTGTCACTGTGTGTGTAGTACTTCCTAGCAAATTGTCGTGTCCTTATAAGAAATCACTATTTTAACCCTTTAATTAAAAAACCAAAAGTTCTGTGGCCGATTTCCACACGAGAAGATGCGGTGCCTGTTCAAGGGGCTGTAGAGATGCGATTCATTGGCAAGCGGGAGCAGAATCGGCTGCGGGATTCATCCAACTGTTGGAAGAGTTTGTGCGTCGGCTCCTCACGGCAAAGAGGTTTCTAGTGAATTGTTTTACTTGTCCTAAATTCTTTCAGGCTGCAGCCTTTGTTACTAGGGAGAAAGCTTAAAGCCGGGATCAGCTCTGCTAAGCTTTTGGCTACGTCTTTGGGACAGCTACCTGTTTTTTCCTGCTTTCTTGGTCGCGCGGGGGAGAATGGCTAACGCAGGAGGTGACGCTCGCTGCGTTCCAGACTCTTACGCTGTGGCACATTTTTTCTTTTTTTTTTCCCTAGGAAACAAAAAGTTTATTTTTATTCCATCCTGCTCTGTAAGTGCTCTTGGATGAACAGGGGATTCAGGCCTGAATTCTCCTGAATCAGCACAGCGTGTCCTGCGGAGCTGGTGCCTCTAGCAGAGCAAAGCGGCCTTAGCGTGAGCATCACTAAGTGTCCAGTGAAAGGCAAGAGTAATTTATGCGCCCATTTAAAAGGCCCTTTTGACCAAGTATCGCAGAGAAATCTTTTTGCCTGCTTACGGTGTATCCAGGAGCTATACTACTTCAGCTATAGAGAAATAGAGGCGCTTGGGGACATGGTTTAGTAGTGGACAGGTACGGTTGGACTCGATCTTAAAGGTCTTTTCCAACCAAATGCGTCTGTGATTCTAATAAATTTGTAAAATACCGTGGACTAGAATGGGCAGAGTTATCCTGGTGTTTATATCGACGTAGTTTCTAGAGGAGAATAGGGATGAGATACACCACATGTTATCTTATCTCTATATTCAATTTGGATTGAGTTGGCATAACCATTTTGGATTAAAAAAAACCCTACATCTTCATTATAACCGTGCAAGACTGGTCAATAAATTGGAAAACGCATGTGGCAGAGCTGTCAGGCGCTACTGCTGAAGAATAGGCTGAAGAACACATGAACCAAGATGAGAACATGTGTTAGAAATCTCTGTTTCAGTGCCTAAAGCAAAGCAGCGAGGTCTACAAGAGCACAGGCGTCTGCTGTCTGCTCCGGGAAGTGCTTGGGTGTAGCTGTTAGTGCAGCTCCATACCCTGTACTTTCTCGTATCCCAAGGACCTTTATTTTCATCTTGCCCTTAATGACCAGGTAATAAAGAAATAAGAATGTGTTAATCTGGTGCCACAACGACTAGAGCGTGGAGGGGCAGGCTTCACTGATGTTACCCACCCCAGAAGCCTTGCCTGGGGCTTCTCAAAGGCTGCGTGCTGGGACTCTTAGGCAAAACATATATTCCTAATGATAAACATCCGTTTTTGCACCTCTCCGATGGAGTGAAGAGTCGGTTCAGGGTTCTTTTTCTTATTTTGGAAGGATAACAGTTAACAGCATTACAGGAACGCGTGGCAGCTCTTTGTACAAACAGCCAGGAGGGTGGATGGGAGCTGACCATCTTCAATTTGTTTCACCCTTTCCAGCCTTGCAAAAACACCTGGTGAGTGTTGGGATCGCTCTTTTGTTTCATTTCAACGTGAAAGTTTCAATTTACATTATTCTCCTTTTTCTGACTTGGGTCAAAGTCTTCTCAGCAAAGCCCAGGTGACTCTCAGAGGTAACCAGCACCGGGATGCCCCTCAGCCCCTTCCACCCCTTCGATGTTTCATTTACAACGACGACTGCTCAAACCAGCTGGTTGGTTGAAATACCCACATTCGAGGCAGATGATGTTGAGCGTGCTCTGTCTCTCGGGCAGTTGGAGAGTTAAACGAGGCAGCCCGTGACGCCGAGTTCCCCCTCCTGCCCCCGGCGCTGGATTTGGCATGGAGCGCGGTGGCGTTCCAGTTCGGAGAATTCAAATGACCGTCCAGGTAGTCGGTTCCTAATGGCACAATTTACCCTTTGTGAACACGTTTTATGAAAGATCCCACTGTTTGTCTCAGGTTGTGGGGGGGGGAAAAAAACCCTAACCCAACTGTAAACGTCCAGGCCACGAAACTGCCTAATCCAAACACAGGCACGAGCCGGGGGCTTTGCTGGCGTTCACCACCCGCAGGTTTTGCCCATGTGTTCCTTGGCCTGGTGCTGAACGACGTATTTATGAGTGCACACCAAAAAAAAAAAAAAAAAAAAAAAAAAAAAGCCCTCTGAAGGAGATACGATCCTGGTTTTAGCACCGGCCTTTTAATAAGGAAAAAAAGTGACGTAATGAGGGCCTTTGGGAGAGCAGCCGCAGTACATTTTTAGAGTCGTGAATGGTAGGTTAAAGCCCAGGGTCCCTGGGTCCGCCTGAGCAGGCGTAGTGGTTGGAAAGATGTTTGGAAAGATGTTCTTCCACCCTCTCTCTAAAGCATAGGATCCATCATAGAATCCAGTGGAACCATAGAAAGCAGCGGATTTGCCCTTCAAAGCACATCCCCAAAGGGATGAAGAGAAGGGACCACGCTGCATCGCGAGGGTCTTTGGTGTAGGTGGAAAATGGGCACTGGCTGGTTTGGAAATAACTTGCAGTTTGGGGCAGATCCACGAGGCTGACGTGACCCTGCCAGCTCCATTATCCCATGCATCTGTATCCAGGGCTTTCCCTGCTGCAGGAAACCTCGCAGCCTCCCACGCTGGGAAGGGGGGAGCGCTGGCACCTTTCCGATGAGAGTAGAAAGGCTGAAAATAACCTGGCAGCTGCCACGGTCCCCGCAGGCATCCCGGGTGCTCGCAGGGGTGGCGGAGGAACGTGGTTCTCAGCAGGGTATCTCCCCTTGCTGTGCTTGTTCTCAACTGGACATAGTGGAGTTGTACCAAGAGACCCAGGAAATGATGTGCCTGTAGATCCTCAGCTGGGAGAGCAGGCAGTGCTCTAGGGATATGGACTTCTTCCTAACTGAATGCAAGCTTGTCTTCTTTTTTAGCATGGCAGATAGTTTTTCCTCCTCCTCCTCCTCTTCTGACCATCTTCCATGCTGTAGGTTCAGCTTCAGCTGCTTAGGGCAGCCTGTGGTCTGGATTTTTAGTACTTAAATTGAATTTTAAATATTTTCCTGACCCTCTGGTAGTTATGGCTCTACCTGTTGGCAGCAGAACGCCGTCACAGCCCAGGGCTCTGCAACTTCTGATGGAAAACAGAGACCTTGATAGGTCTCTCTGTCCTGGGGTAGCTTTTGGTTTGTGCGTCCTTGTCCCTGTTGTACCCACAGGTTGTGGTTGTCCATTTCCCGTAGCAGGCAGCGTCCCGGTGCTGCGTCCAAAGCTCCCTGCTCATCTGCTACATCCAAGGGCTACGGCAAACCAGAGAATAACCATGGTTTGAAACAGCGAGCTCAGCAAAGCAGCCCCGCGCGACGGTAGCACTGGCTCTGCGCTGTCTCGCCATGCGGTGTTGACTGGGGATCCTTCTGTTTGCCCTGGTTTAAAACCACACTAATTTTGATACCGCTCCACGGCTGTGTTATCGACTAGAACGTCCTAGGAATTCTGCTGAAAAGGTCAGAAAATCTCACTTCATTGAAAATTCTTGCAGAAAAATACCATAGTAAAATGGTCCAGAGAAGACCATGCAAGTGACCTTGCAGAGGTCACAGAGGGGGATCATCGGAGGGATGAACAGGACAGGATTATCAAGGGGATCTTCGAGGTGCCAGAGATCTCAGGGAAGTGGGCTGTGGCACCCAGAGGTCCCATCTGGTCCTGGCTAGGGTTAAGAGCATGGACGATGCTGGTCGCTGGGGTGACCCATGCTCTTTGGGATGAAATGTTGACATCGTTTCCTTCAAAATGTTTTGTACCAGGGCGGAATAAGGAACTGTGTGAGCTTTAGTGTTGGAAGCATTAAGCACTGTCATCTCAGTCCACTTGATGGTGGAGCTTTGGGTCTTGCAGTGACGATAAATGCGTGACGTGGTGTCCTGGCTCCGTTTTCTCTCCTTTCAGCTGCTTATTCCCAGGACGCGGCAGCGTAGCTGTTGCCTGTTCTCTGATTTACCAGTTGCTCATAAGGGGGTACCTGGTGGGAGCTGGCAAATCCATCAGCGTGCTCATGGACCAGAGTGATACCTCTGGCCTGCAGGAGAAAAGACGAAATGAACCCAAAAGTAATGTGTATTAAAAGAAAATGTAAAATGGCAGAGGCCACATGAACTAAGCAGAGGTATTTTCTAGCTGTCTAGTCTAACGTTTGGTATCATTTTTCTCTAGGATTACAGGGGCTTTCACCTCATAAATTTGGGCCTGTTTGAGGTCGTTAATCTTTCTTTACATGTTGCCTTGCAATTTTAGAGCTTTGCCACCATCTGGGATCACATTTTAAATGGAGTTTCCACTCAGTACGTTCCTTTTCATGAAATTATTTATATATAAAGAAATCTATAATAAATATATCAGGACTGGGTTGTTTTTAAACATTTTCAGTGCTTTCGCAAAGGCTTACCTTGTGTGGAAAAACTTGTCTTCTTTAATAGAGAGCCATAACAGTGACCAATTAAAGGATCACATTTGCAATATGCTCTTAAATGGCAATTTAAAATATTGGTGAGCGACCTGCCTCGCGATCCGCTGGGGAAGGTGAGCTCCATCGGAGAGCGCCGGGCCAGGGAACACGTTTCTGTGTCGGAAAACCTCGGTGTAAGAGACGCACCGGGAAAGCACCATCTGATGGCGACTCGATATCAAACCGTGGTGATCGCTGGAGAAGCATTGCCGCAGCTCCCCCGTCTCAGCCCTGTTGCTTTTGGGATGGGACCTTCTTGGTAAGGATGTATTGCTCTTAGTTTATGTTTCTTGCAGACGTACCTTCCAGCCTGGTCCACTCCCTAAACCAACCATGACCCATCTCTGGTGCTCTTCACAAACAAGCCTTCTCCCCAAGGGCGGTAATGACCTGCAGTTGGTTGCACCAGCTTCTTCTGGCCCCACCAGAGCCAAGATGTCTGTTCCAGGCACCGCTAATTATTTTAAAGGGATTTTGAACAAATAAATAGCCTGAACAGTTCAGCGGTTCCTTGTGTAATTTTAGCTCTGGACCCCTCCAAGAATGTACAGAATAAATAGGTGAATCTGTAATACAGCCACAATTAACTCTATATACAGCAAGCAGCTCGGAGGCACGCTGTGGAGGAACAGTGTCAATAAACAGGTATGCTGTGGGCTGTGGAAATGTGGTCTTTATTATTGGAGAAGGATAGCTCTGACCAGGAGGTAGGGTGCAGTCCGGAAAAGCAAACAGTGCCGCTATAGATCCTTCTGCCCCCACCCAACTTGTTGGAATTCAAAGAGCCGTCATTTCAGCGTAGCCCTGGTAAAGCACATCCTCGCTCCTGCTGGGTAAATCAGCGCTGACTCATCATGAGCAAAGCTCGGCTTTGTAGCTAAATGTCACGGATGTGGCAGGAAGGTTTCACCTACGCTGGTGACTTTGCAAGTGCAACTTCGTGAAGAGGAAAAAAAAAAAAAACTTCTCGGGATATTTTACAATGCCGAGGCATGAAATTGCACAGCAGAATTTTCTCCCAAGACCCTTTCCCCTCCGGCGTCTGTAGCCGCATGTGCAGCCATCATTCCCCAAGAAACCCAACGCCCAGACGTGAATCATTTCTCTGATTTTTCATGCTTTTAACTTTTCATTGCTGAGGCTTCGCTTAGCTGGGAGAAGTAGGGACCTGTTTCAGCTTTGAAAAACCTTAGACGGAGGGACGGCTGGGGAAAGGAGTTAAAAATGAAACAGCAGATTTATATATATAAAAAGTAAAAATATATGTTCTACATCTGAAGTTTATTTAGGTCCTTTGGGAGAGTGGCGCGGCACTACGTCTCTACTAAATTGCCAACATTTTATGGTCGTGCTGGCACCGAGTCAAACACACATCTCTTTGGCTTGGGTTGCTGTCTTAAAGCAGGCAGATTCCAGCATGTTTTTCTATGAACTGAATATTACTATTGACTGGACAAGGGAAGCTCTGCCCAGCAAGAACATATAGGTAACTTTTCTTTTTAATAGATCTATCGAGACTTAATTATTTTGATATTGCATTACGGAAGAGCCGACCCCTGGTGACCCACCCGGACGTTAGATCTCTGTGCATTTTAAGACAGATACAACTTTTTAATTTTTTCTTATGATTTTATTTTGATTGGAATCATATTAATAATTGGCAAGTTTCAAAGGGCCTATTTTTAACCGGTTAGCTGTTGTGTCTGCAAGTACGGTAGTAGCATGCACGTGGAGCCTTGGGCGCGTGAATGTACGTATAAAATACACACGGCGCAAGGTCCCGCTGGGATTTACACAAGAGGCCGAGCAGTTCGCTGCTCAATTTCCTTCCAAAACCCTTGCCTACATGTGTGTCTGTGTGCAAAATCGCCGTGGTGTTCATCAATCAGGGTTGCTGCACATGTAGAGCGCCTACCACAAAGCCCCACTGGTGCGGAAGCAGCAGCTCTCCGTAATCTCCCCCGTTACGAAGAGGGGTGTTTTGCAGGAGTCGTTGGTTACTGTACAGCACAAGACGGTCTGACTTCAGTCAAGACACGCATCTTCCCACACTTCCCAGCAGCTGCGAGTGACCCAGTTTATCTGCTTGCTGCTTCTTGCTCTTCTGCACGGGGGTGGGAAGCCGTTTCTGCTCGGGCTTGGGAAAGTGGAGCTTTGATCTGCAGATGTGTAAGGAGGAAGGGTCAAGATCTGAAGCAGAGTAGACGGGCAGAGAAACAGCCTGTTGGATCACGTTGATCAAATTATGCTCTGCGATGGAGAATCCTTTTTATTTTTTGGTCCGAAGTACAAGAGAACTGAGAGCTTTTCTTTGAAGCTGAGAAGATGAGTTCATGCCTCAGCGCCTTGGGAAGCTGGAGAACTGCGCTTTACGGTTCATCCGTACCTTCACCAACACTCAGGAAAACATTCAATAATGCCTCTCAGCCTGGTTTTCCAGTGTACTGCTCTTCACACCTTCCCGTTCGTGCCAAAGGCTTCCCTCTCTTTGACTGCTGGAGCCGCCGGTGCCCACTGAAGCGTCCGTTGCGCCAAGTTAACCCTATTTCTTTTGACCGAATAGTTGCTTCCTCTCATCGTTTATTCATATTTGCTGTCGTTCCATTTCCTTATGTTTTTCAAGATTCTTCTGCCATTAAGTGCACTCAGATTTGAGTATTTTGGTTAAGTAGGTGCCTTTCGATGGGAAAAGAAGTGCTAGTATCTACAGCGTGTAGGAATAATTATGGCTGGCTTTGTTTTTCACCAAGCCAGATTTCTGCGATAGGCACCCAGGGCAATGGTTTGAAAGGCTGTCCTTAGCGTTCTTTTGATATTAAATGCCAAGGATACTTTTTGGTTACCTGAATCACTAGATAATCTGCGTTCACCTTATACAAACAGGTAGAATAATGCATTTTTTTTGTTCACCTTTTTGAAACCCATTCATTCATAACTTGCCACTGTTCTTTGAAAGACGCCTTGTGCGTTTGGCTGTTGAGGTCCTCAGGAGAAGGTGTATCAAAGAGCAGGTACAACAGAGGCTCCCGAAGCCATGCCGCAGCTTATTGTGGCATGAAGGCAGGTAAAAACCCATCACTGCAAAGGATAAAACTTACTTGAGATATCTCTGGGCTCCTCCTCATTTGTGATCTTGAGAGGACAGGGTCTTCCCTACCCTCCGACGCCACGCTCCCGTGCCCCACGGCTGTTTGCGTGGGAGTTGTGCCGCTCTCGCTGTAAGAATAGCGTCCCCAGCCCTGCCTGAGCAGTGGGTTCTTCGAGGACAATGTGGGACTTGTTTTCGTGCACATGTGGAGGAGAACCTGGAGATTTCCCTAGGCTGAGCTGGGGTATCTGACGCTGGGATTAAATCCTCCGTCGGAGTTTATGTAATGCCATGCCAATAAGGAGGCCGAGAGGAGACCATGTGCGTTTACGGTCCCAGAGAAGAGCGGTTGCTCTGGTGTATAATAGCCTTCTGTTGGGTTTTAGTAGCGTATAGTTTAGTAAATTAGGAGTCTTCAGGTACTTAGCACTTTAATGGTTCTCACTAAGAACATAATTAAACCATAGACCCCTTAGGGAGAAAAAACAGTTTATTGTGCATATTTTTAGAATCTGTTACCAGCCCTCATAAAACCCGGTAGATACAAGCCAGAGAACATGCCTTAGCTGGCGACCCAGAATTCATTCAGCAGCCCCCGCCGAGTGCCGCCCCGCCGTCACACGTTACAAATCTGCCCCGTGAATTATGGAATTAATTTTCCCCAATCTGGTTTCAAAACGCATTTGCAGCGCAGTTTTTCTCCGGCTGCCGGAGGCGTGAGGGAGGCAGAAGGTTTATTATATCGCACCTTGTGCTGACACATAAAGCCGGTTTTTGTTAATCGTTTTTTTATTTAAAAACATTTTCTGTTTCACAGAGGTGTCCAGAAATGGGGCTTGTTGGAGGCAAGGGCTCTGCTCCGTTCCTCTCACCGTACGGCTGCCTTGGGCTGGTTTATTTAGTTGCTTCTTGACTTGGAGCTGCGTTTTTGTGTGCGTGCGTGTCAGGAGTTCACCGTTCTCAATGTAGGGGAACTCCTGGCTGCTTCCTGGGATGCTTCTCCTTGCAAAGCAGCCACGAAGCAGAGCGTAAAGCTCTAAATCCCCAGCGAAACGAGCCGGGTGAAGTGATGCTGGAATGTTTTTCTCTCCTCCCAGGCTCTGACACCGCCACCTCCGGCACCACCGCGATGTTTCCGTCGGAAACGGCTGCAGTGGGAAGGCGCTGGGCATGCGTGTGCGGGGCAAGTACCCTCTCTAACCCCAGCGATGCACCCCGGGTGCTCTGCCCCAGCCCCAGCTGCGCAGCAGGACCCACCGGACGGGGTGTCGGGTGCCCCCAGCACCCCTGGGCAGCGGTTGACGCGGGCGCAAAAAGAAAGCAGAAAGCTTTCCAGCATCACAGGTGCCTGTGTTCAGCGCCGCAGTGATTCACACGTTGCTCTGGGTCTTTGCTCTTGCCTCAGCACCCCTCACCGAGCAAACACGGCTTTCTCCCCGGGAAACCTGTGCCGCGCTACGCCCGTGCTCAGAGCATCTGGAAGGCATTGGGAGGAACACACACACACAGCGCTCTCCTCCCCCAGCAGCCTTTTAACGAATTTCTGATACATGCGAATCACTTCTCTATCGCTGCGTTTTGTTTTTACGTACTCGAGGTTTACACGCCGGAGAAGTGGCTGCCAGTGGTGGGGAGGAAGGGTCCCTCACTGATGGTGTCCCTAGAGGCTCCATCACCAGCACTGCTCTTATCAAATGTGTTCCTTTCCCTCTGTCAAGGCAAATGCCGAGGAACCGTGTGTTGTTTGTGGCGTCTCTGCTGCTGTTTTAGCCTTTCAGTCCTGCCTGTCATTTGCGTTATCTTGCCTGTCCCACAGCATTGCCCCCACTGACACCGTGATAGCGTCAGTGCTGATAAGGTGAAGGATGGCAATGCCATAGCGCCTGGGAGCGAATTATTAACCCACGCCAGATTTCTGTGCTTCGCTTCTCCTTTTTCCCCGTTTCTACTTCAGGGTAGGAATTAGGCTGCTGCTAAAAAGCACAAACCGCAGCACACCCGGCTTGCCAGCCTGGGCTGTGCCCACGCGAGCCCGTCCGTGGCCGCTACCTGAGCCCAAACCAAGAACTTTCTTCTGCTTCTTGTCCCACTGCAGTGGGACTAGAGGCAAGAATTTTATCTTTCTGCCCTTAAGCACAGCAGACTGGCGGGGGACGGTATCTTGGGTCCCAGCCCAAAGCAACAAGCGGGATTTGCTGGCTGTGGTTGGCCTCGGTAGGTGAGGGCATCAGCGTGAGCCTGTGATGGAGGGGAAGGGGATGGGGGAACCAAATGGCGCGTTCAATAGCTAAGGGTGGTCAGTGATAGGACAAGAGGCAATGGCCTCAAGTTGCGCCAGGGGAGGTTTAGATTGGATATTGGGAAAAACTTCTTCACAGAGAGGGTTGTCAAGCACTGGAACAGGCTGCCCAGGGAAGTGGTGGAGTCCCCATCCCTGGAGGGATTTAAAAGCCGGGCAGACGAGGCGCTTAGGACCATGGTTTAGTAGTGGACGGGTACGGTTGGACTGGATGATCTTAAAGGTCTTTTCCAACCAAATGATTCTGTGATTCTATGGTCTTTGCTTTAACTAAACCGTGTCAGCCCAGCCCTGCAAAGCCACAGTCAGATGTATAACCGCTCGGTGCCATCGCATTATGAGATTTAATTACATATGTAAGTAGGTTTGTAATTACATGTGCAATGCTGCCTGTTCCCCGCGGTCCCCGGCCGTAAGCGCTGCCTGCGTCGAGGGGAGCGGATCCAGGCGTGCCTCCGCGGCACGCCGCCGATGGCGAAACAGGCATCGCAAGAGGGGGTAAGCGTGAGTGCCGCCTTTCTGCAGCTCTGGCATCTTAGAGTCGGGCAGTTACGTGCTGGAAACCGGCTCATCTCAGGCTGAATGTTACAACCTGTAGGGCTGATACCTCATCTAGGTCGGTTTTGGTTAACGCACTTTAAAAAAAAAAAAAAAACATAGAAGAAGCCATGAAGGCAACCTGCCTTTTTGGAGGGATAAAAGCATTTCTCAGCAATTTGGGATCAAGGTAAAAGAAAAAAAATCTCTTTGTGAGCCTCCCTGACGTTCTGGGAATGCTCAAGAGCAGTCCAACAAGGAGATTAACTCGAAACAGGTCCCGTGCAGAAGGGAAGGACCCTCGGTGACACCCGGGGCTGCTGCCCCAGGAGGGGGGAGCCCTGACCTCCCGCCCCTTGCCGGAGTGGACTTGGCAGAGCTCCGTGACCCCGACACCGCTCCATCCGGCGCCGGTGTCCGAGGAAGGAAGGATGCGGTCTCCTGTCCTAAGGGGTTACAGCAGCCTCAAACCCATATAAAGCAACAACTTTATTAATCCCAGCTTTGCTAATAAGGAATTACAATAGTTGTGGGATTTGGCAGTGGAAGCACGCTCAGTTGCCATGCACAGTGCAGTATTTTCCCTGGTTTGTTTGTATTTTTGATTTAACTACAAATAATTTAAAGATGTGTTGTGTCTCCTTCAATTAAAATTTGCATCTTCATCCTCTCTTTTTTTTTTTCTGTCGCAGTTTTAAAACAATACTAAACCGTTCGAGCTGGTCAGATATGCTGAGATAAGTTGTGAATGTCTTTTTGCTAAAATCGCAGCATTTCTAAGGGTGGCAGTTCTTAACGTATCAGGATTTGGGTTTGTTTCCTTTGTAAAATTTGCCACTTTATTGTGCTGGATGGAAGATATCCCAGTGTCAAAAAATTTCAGGCTGATAGAAGAAAAATATTGTCACAAGGCCAGTACGTAAATACCTTAAACCAATATAGCATGTTTGGAGGAATTACACTTTCCTCTCCCAAATTACGATTCTGGAAAGCAACTCTACCACCGCATTTATTTCAAATTTAAACATTTTGAAAGAATATCTCCTAGGTTTTGAAATCTGGTTTCCATTCCTGGCTCTGTTTGACCTCCTGTGTGACCCTGAGAAAATCTTTTTCTCAGTTTCTGTATCTGCTTAGCTGCTCTGATGGTCTTCGGCACTCACGCGGAGCACTTCAACATCCGTCGGTGTCGAGCTACGTGTAACGTTTCGGTATTAAATAATAGTGGGTTTAATTTAAGATGAGTGGGTTTTGGTTATGATGAAAAAACAGAAAATTAACACTCTTGTTTTTTAAAGGATGTATTGGTTTAAAAATTCCTTGGGTTTGCATGAAAAAAATTGAAGTAATTTTTCTCTAAAAAGAAATGAGTGCCCAGAGGCAAAGGACGGTTCTCCTGCGAGCAAACTTGGGGAAAGAAATAAGGAAACAGGCCAAGAGCTCTGTAGCTCCCCCCGATGATGAGCCTTGGAGGGGGATTGATTCTTTTTTTTCTTCCGTCTTTCAGACACAGCCAGTGCCCAACCCCATCGCCTACTTCATGCATCGCTCGCCGTGGTGGTTCCATCAGTTCGAGACCCTGGTCAATCACTTCATCGAGCTGGTGGTGCCGTTCTTTCTCTTCTTGGGACGGCGGATGTGCATCGTACATGGCCTCTTGCAGATCCTCTTCCAGGTGAGATGCTCCTGGGTTTGCTTCCTAAGGGTCACGTCTTCGCCCAGGATGGAGCAGGGGGTGTTCAAAGGGTGTAAAACCTCTCCTGCTGGTGGGGTGGGCTGGGACCTGGATGTCCGGGGTCTACACATGCCTAACGCCGGCTCCGTAACCTGCAGCAAGGACGTGGGCACGCGTGCCAGGAGCGGTAACACTGCCGTCGTGGCGGTGGTGTGGTTCGCTGGAGCCCATCTTCTCCGAGCGGGAGCAGCATCCAGAGGAACTGACTCAATTGGCAGGTCAAGAGTTCAGGCTCAAGTGAATCAAGATGATTCACAGCTATTAACTGTTGGCTCTCGGGTGGTTCGCGCTGGCGTGGCTGCTCTTAGTGTGTTGCTGGAGGTTTGTTTCCCTCGCCGCTGGTTTGGTTTCCATTCATATGGATGGCAGAGAAACGTCAGCCCAGGACCAGTGCGAAGGGTCTGATCGGGCGGCTGTGGAAGGCTAGGATGAATACCTGCAATTTCTCCAAAAGTTAATTTTTATAGACATCTTTCACCCTTTGAAGGGCTTTTTTTTAATATTTACCATTCACGGGCTGTTCTTTATCTCTGAAAATGTTTGAGCTGTTCTTTACAACCACCAGATTTACTGAGCCTAGGTTCATAGTGAAAATAATTTCTTCAAAAATTAACGGCATTCACGTTCCAGTTGACTTTGTTGGTTTGGTTTATTTTTTTTTTTTTACTTGAAATAAATAAATCTGTGCAAAAGTCAGAGGACAGAAGCTCCTGCATATATAACTTTCCTAGACTGCATCTGATTTCTCTCGTCCCTGCCCCGGCATAATTCAAAGAGCTCGTTAAACCCCAGCCACCCTGGCTCGCAGAAGCGCGGCTTTCAGCCCTTGCTGGCTGCGGTGTTTGTTCAATATCATTTCAGCATCATGAAATTCATACTCGGTAGCTCTTACTGCTTCCTGTAAATACGTGTGAGGATTAAACTGGAGAACAGCTTATAAACTCTATTGGGAAACCACAAAAATGCTGATCAGATTTTAAAGGGCTGACATAAAAGCCGTGGGATTTGTGCCCTCGCAGACGCCCGCTCTTTCTCCTGCTCCCAAAACACGTCCCGTTGTGTCTGGGTACCACTGAACGTACAGCTTGTACCTCTGCTCGCTTGGCACACCTTTTGGCGTCGGGTTTGGTTTTGTTGGCATGGGTCTTCTCAGGCAGCTGGAGGTCCCGGCAGCGGGGCAGGAGAGGTCTTGACCCAGAGAGGTCAATGGGCATCACACCTGAGGTTTTCAGTGTTACTGGGAGAATTATATTCAGCCCAACCCTAAAAAAAACTGCTCTTTTGTCTCATGGGCAAAGCAGAACATCCCATCCCTGTCAGCTGCTCGTTGCAGGAGGAGGTGGGTGTTGAGATGTGATGGAGATCAGGTTAGCAAGCAGGAATTGCAAGGATTTCCACTGTAAGGCAGTGTAGGGAGGATGGTGATGGCTCTTTCTAAGGCAGGTAGACCCAGAAGGGATCAGGACACACCACGGTGAGTGGCCTCTCGGGAAACAAAGCCACGTCGCCAAATTCCAGGTTTGGCATGGCTGCCCAGTCTCGGGGCAGAGCTGTCGCGCTCTGCTTGCTTCTGCGTTGGCAGAAAAATACTAGTGTAAGGGACTGAGATGACGATGCTTGGTCTTCACATCTCTGCCAGAAGAACCTTCCACGACCAAAAAGCCTGACCGAATGCTCCTCTCTCATCCCCTTCTCGGCTCTGGGTTTCTCCGTCCTTGCCGTGCCCGGGACGGGGCAGGCGGGGGATGCGCCCCGAGCCCCCGGCCAGGGCTCTCTGGCCATCGCGCGCCTCCAGCACCCTCACGGCTCCTCCGAGGGCCCTTAACAAGCAGCCACGAGTGTTTGTGTGCTGGGGGACTTCAGACGGAGCCGGTGGGATCTGAAAAAGCCAACTACATACAATAAAGGCTCCTAATGACATATTGTAAATGCATGCATCTAACCACCCTTTAATTGGCGCTTTATTGATAGTTTGCAATTACTGACTTATTTCTATCATGAGGGGAGTCTGCGAAGGAGAAAAGGGTCCCAGTGTAAAACGCAGCTCTGGTGCATTTATAGCATTTCAACAAAAACCTGTTTATTTAATATTTACTGCCCTTTTCTTCATTCAGAATGACTTTTATTGACAATACTTCTGCTCTGCAAAGGAAGCTATAAAGTTTAATGTTGATATACCACTTAATTCTGCTTTTCAAGATTTGAATTGACATTACATGCAAGTTTTATTGGACATTTTATAATTGTTATTGGAGTCATGGTGGCTAGGTTGAGTAAGTGTGTTTTTCCAGATTCCAACTGGCTTGGAGAATATTGCTTTGTCAGGAACCCAAAAAAAGTTGTGCTTTAAAGGAAAAAGTCTTTTTTTTTTTCAAGTGTGAACTTATTCTTCTCATGTTTGTAAGGAAAAAGGCTCAGTGAGTTTGGAAACATCAGAGAGTAGGGGCTCGGCAGCCCGCCGGCTTGGCAGAGCGGAGAGCGCACCGGGAGAGCGGATGTCTGTCCCCACTGGATTCCCATGGGATTGTGCTGGTGGTGCCACAGGCAGACTGTGCTGGTCCCGGCGTGCCGGACCGTCCTGGGCCACCTACCGTGCGGGAGATTTTAGTGATGATGACTGAAACACACGCTGCGTAGGCGCGTCTCTGCACCGTCCCCCTCCCGTGCTCGCCCACCCACCCACGTCCTCACAAGACCCGAAGCGGGGAGCCCGAGGAGCCGGGACACCCCACGGTGCTGGTGCTTCATGTGCATTGATGTCGCTGTGATCTCGGTTTGGGGTCTGCCTGCTCTGGTGAGAGTCCCCGTAGCTTGAGCTTCCAGCAATCTCCCCCTTTGGCTGCTTTTAAATCCCGAATAAATGGAAGAGTCTTACTTACTGCAAGTCTCTCGATATAAATAGTCTTTGCTTAAAAAAAAAAAAAAAAAATCAAGGAGGGGGTTGAACGCTGGCCAGTTCCCATTAAAAAAATCATTATTCATTGTCGCTAACCACCAGACTGGGGAGGGCTTTGTGATTTACAGCTGTGGGTGCAGATTTTGCAGGACATCTGCACACGGAGAGATTCTCAATCAGATTGCAGCACCCAGAGCACGTTCACCAGGATCAAAGGTGAGTGGAGAGAAAATGTCATCCAAGAGTTTACAGCCAGGCCCCGTCAGCCGTGTGTCCCCTGGGCAGGCTGCGGAAGAGCCCCCCAGCCGCCAGCGCAGCTGCTGGCGGTCCCAGCCAGGGGCTCGGGGCTGGGGACTGTCCCCACTGTGTGGCACGGGGATCCCGCCAGCCTGCCTGTCTCATGCACGCCAGGGACGGTGAGAGCGGATGCGCGTCCTCCGCACCGGTGACTCCCTGCTCCCGAGGGAGAGGTTTGAAGGGGCTGCGCTGACCTTGTCACTGATTGCTGCATGAAGCCCCGATCCCGAGGACGCTGTCTGCGCTGAAGAGATGGCCATGGAGGGGAGGCTCTGCGAGGCTGCAGCTCCAAGGTTGAGGAGCCTTTCGCAGCCGTACGGCCGGCGCAGCCAACAGGCAGGTTTGTGCTCAGCGGGACTAAACAGTTTGACTGCGCCCATCTTGCTTTCTCCCATCACACGTGTCCCAAAAAGCAAAGACTCCCAAACTCCCGTCTGCACGGGCTGACATCACCCCATGAGGCTGTTTTCTTCCTGTAGCATCTGCTGGGATTCAAACCCCTTGGGTTTCTGAGACCCAAAGTAGTGCATCGGCCCATCCCGCCTGCAGGGGAGCCTGCTCGGAAGATCTCAGCCGGCATGAAAGCATTAGCAGGTGATGGTGGCAAAGCCTCCCCGTTAGACTGTCTGTGCCGAGAGCATCCCTTTGCATTTAGGAAGAAACCTTAGATGAAGGGCAGCCAATTGTAGAGGATCTCCAAGGTAAATATGCAGCATTGTTTCAAAAAAAAAAAAAAAATTCTAGCACTTACAGTACATAGAAATCCAAATCTAAACCAGAAATTAAACGAAATGAACGTTTAACTTTTCTCCATCGTTAAGGATTTATTGTAAGCAGGTGCCAGACTTGACGTGCCGAGCAACACTGCTGCAAAGTGTCTCTGCCAGGAATAAAGCCAGAGGAGAGACTTGTAACTCAGCTCCTTCCCTGCTCAGCACCGCGCTCCGGCCCTGTAAAAACAGGCTGGTGAGAAATGGCCGGTCTGAGCCGCGGAAACCTCCAGAGAAGCCTGAGGTGGAGTTTGCCCTTTGCTCATATATAATAACCGAGAGTCCTTCAAGTTTTTGAGAGCTTGCTAAATATTCAAAGCTTGTTGCTATCATTTATTATTGGGGCTGTTCAGCCTGGAGAAGAGAAGGCTGCGGGGAGACCTTAGTGCGGCCTTGCAGTGCTTCAAGAGGGCCTAGAGGAAAGATGGGGACAGGCTTTTTAGCAAGGCCTGTGGTGACAGGACAAGGGGTGATGGGTTTAAACTAAAGGAGGGCAGATTTAGGGTGGATAGAAGGAAGAAATGTTTTACACTGAGGGTGGTGAAGCACTGGAAGGGGTTGCCCAGAGAGGTGGTGGAGGCCCCATCCCTGGAAACATTCCAGGTCAGGTTGGATGGGGCTCTGAGCAACCTGATCTGGTTAAAGATGTCCCTGCTCACCGCAGGGGGTTGGACTTGATAGCCTCTAAAGGTCCCTTCCAACCCAAAGCATTCCAGGATTCTATGATTCTGTGATTATTGTCCTTCCTGGGGAGTACAGGCGCGTTTTGTAGCAGCTACGTAGAGGCACGACCGTGTTTGCCAAGATGCTCGTGTCTGGAGCAGGGACATTTGCATCCCCTCATTAGGTTTAAACTTCTGGCGCTGGGGTTGGGCTTTTGGACACCTCTGATTCAGAAGGACAGGGTTGTTTTCACTGAATGTCTCCTGATGGTGGCTATCGAATGTGATGTTCACTTAACGGGATGGAAATCCAGCTACAGGTGGTGGCAGTGGCCAACAAATCACTTTGATGAATGATTCTTTCATTTTGAGTCTGATGGTACCAGTTGGCTGATTTTCTGGTGGTGTTGGGGTCTGAGCCTCAAAAATAGACATGTTGATCTGAAGTACCCCAAAGTTCAGGAGAAATCAAGTCCAAAATGTGGCTGTTAGTATCTGGAGGTGGAGGAAGAGGTCTTGGAGGGTCTTGGAGACCACAGGTGAGGTCTGGGCCCTGTTATTCTTGGTTCTGTTGAAGCATCGAGCCAGAGCTTGCCCATGCCCCAAGGAGCTTGTGGTTTTAAGGGGGAGGGAGGTTGAAAGTGCTGCGTGGGGAAGGCAAATCCTTTCCCCTGCCCGCAGGTCGGTGGCGTAGGACCCCTTCCCACCACACCACCTACAAGAGCATTGCGTCGTCCCCCCTCTCTGCTCGCTGACGCTTCCACCATCACCTTTGTGCACCCATAGGTCCGTCCCTGCACTCAACCACCCGTGGCCAGAGAGAGCCGAGTACCAGCATCCGTGCACGAAACCGGAGAGGGTGCAAACCCGCGGCCTTGCTGCTCTGTGGGTGTTTCGCTGTTCGATGGAGCTGGCTCCTAAAACCCTGAAGCTGCATGTTTTTCACGACGTCTAATGCACGGCTTACACCAGCAAACGTATTTCTTGGCTCCTTAAGCCAGGCAGTAAAATTACCCTGCTTGGCAAACGAGCCGATGAGGGGAAGCGAGAGGAAAGCCAAAAAGCCAGGAAAAAGCCACCTTGCCCCTCCGAGCTGGCAGGTAGTGCGGGGTTAGAGAGCACGGCACGGAGGCTGCAGCGGGCTGAGGTTTCTTACGGCTGGGGAGTGGTTTCGGCTGTGCCAGATGGGAAGGAGTTTCAGTATCACAAAGGTAAAATCCAGAAATAAATAAAATAGTAAATGGAAAGCATAAAGCTAGCGCTGTTGGAACGGCAGGGTCGTTCCTTTGCTTCCACGGCGCTGTTCTGGGTCATAGTTGTGTCGGCACAGTCTGGGGTTTGTAGGACGTGGGGGGGAGTTTTAGGCCTTCAAATCCCTTTGGATTTGAATGAATTTGGGGGAGCCTGACTCCTTTCCGTGGCCCCTGGAAATTCCCGGCACGTCCTCCTGCACGGAGCGTCCTCGTGGCTGGGGAGCTCCCGGAGCGGGGACGTTCGTGCCGGGCTGAGCTCAGCCCCCAGCGTCGCACATCAGGACAGAAGTTCCCCGAAGGAGCCGGAGCGGCGAAGCTTTGGGGTTGCCAGTTCTTCGCTGCCACCGGTCCTCCTCCCGCCGAGGTTTGGCAGTGGGCTGAAACTCAGGCTGTCCCAGGATGTTTTTCAGCAGGAGCCCTATAGAAAGCGGAGGGATGACAATGCCAAGAGCGAAGCTGAATTCCAGCCTTGTGGAAGGCAAAGATAAAACCACCGCAGCCAAAACTCCCTCAAACTCAGAGAGCACTGACAAAGAAAGCTCCTGGGACAGCTCTCGGGGTCCGGCCAAGGAGCTGTGCGGGAAGGCGGCCGCTTTACGAGCTGGTGGAGGGCCAGAGGGGAGGACCCGCTGCGGGGAGCCCCTGGGGTGGGGGGGCTGCGGCAGAAACCTCCTGCGGCAGAAACCTCCGGCTCTTTTCCCTCGGAAAACAAGCTCTGAGCGCTGCCCTTGCCCCGTTGGGCACCGCACCGGAGGCACGCAGCCCCTGCGCTCCTGGGAGCTGGGAACGTGCAGGAGAGCGGGCAGCAAAGTCATTTTCCTCTTCTGTTTGTTTTTTAAAGCAGAAAACAGTTGTTGAATAGATAGATATTTTCTGCCCTTTTTTTCCCTTGGCTTGGGCAAACCCCAACCTCCTAAAAATTGTGATGGAAATGGACATTTTCCTCCAGTCGATCCTTTTCCCATCTCCAAAGCTGTGCATGGGAGGTGAAGCAGGGGGGTTCGCCCCCTCTCTTTTGGGAGGGGAGGACCAAGCCCCCCGCTTCCACCGCTGCTGCCTCTGCCATGCCGCAAGACGTCGGAGGGATGAACTGCCCTTTGCAGCCACACACGCGCAAATTAAATCATGCTGTTGCAGTGCCACAGCTGCAACGTATTGTGTTGCTGACTTAGGAGGTAGCAGAGGTCACAGCAGCAGCCCAGAGAGAAGGAACAAAAATTAAAACAGCTCCCCCCCACTGCCCTGCAGAAAGTGTCTGAATCCAGTGTTTGTTTTCACTTGTCAGATACGAGCTCGGTTTTGTTCTTTTTTTCTTACGCTTGGTGTAAATCAGATGTGTCTCCAGGAGGATTATCAGGGTTACACGAGTCCCAGGCTTGTGGCAGAGGAATCAAACCCTTCGTTTGTGCTTTAATTGTGCACCTATAGGACGTTTGCATTGCTCCAGTAGTTGTTTTCCTTTATTGATGCAGTTACCTTATCAACACGTTGGGCGTGAGAATAAAGCCGCTGCCCGGTTCGCCATAGGAGCCAGCCCAGGGCTGCTGGGAGGCAGCAGCCAGAAAATTGGGGCATCCGCTCTGCACTGCTGCCGTAGAGATCGGCGCCGAGAGTCCCCTTGAGTTAAGACCACAAAAGAGAGTGCGGATGACATTCCTCCAGGCCATAGCCCCAGGCCAGCCTCTCATTTCACTTGCAGGTGCCCCGCGAGGTCGGATGCAGGGAGCGGGGTCCCCCCGGGCCAGCACCACTGGCAGCAGCATCCCCGGGAGGGTGCGAGCGGGTGGGTGTTCGCCGCTGGGGCTGGGCAGCAGCGCAGCCTTGCCCCTGCGGAAACAAAGAGGAAATTCAGCCTTCACAAAAGTCCAAATTTTGTTGATTTTGTTGTGGTTTAGAAAAAAAAAAAACAACAAACGGAGAACGTCCCAGGAAAATTAACAGCAGAACATGAGTTTGCTGCTAGGGGAGGAATGGTCTGATGGAAAATAGCTTTGCAGCTCAATTGTTTAAAAATCTGCTTTGGACTCGAGTCCGAGATGGAGGATGCAGGGAGAGCGTTTTAAAAGGTTGTTTGGGAACCTCGAAGCATTGGACTGGGATTCTGGAGATTAATCATCATCACTGCAGCCTCCGGGTGGCTGGGGCCAGCCCTGCGTACCCGTCCTGGTCCCGCGGGCGAGGGGCGGCCGGGGTCCTCCTGCCCCTCGCTCGTCCTCCAGCCTCCCGCGCTCGGCCCTGGCCCGGCTCCAGCTCGGCTTTTCTCGACAGCAAAACAAAAGGAATGTGAAATCAAAGGAGTTACAGGGTAGATTTTCTGTTACATTTAAGCCACCTTAAATTAAATACCGAGCTATACCCCTCCAAAAAAAAAAAAAAAAAAAAAAATCCAACTTAAGCAGGCAGAACCCAAACTATTTAATCACTCCTGTATTTGATTTCACATCCAGCTTGATAATATCTGTTGCGAGGCAAGGCTGCCGTGCCAGACACGAGAATACCAGCACATACCACCCCGAATCGGTAAATAACGCTGCTCGTATAATGGTGTCTGGTATTAGTTAGCAACAAGTTAAGTTCTTGCATTCTGCAGTAGTCGGAGTGACTTAGAAACACTTACTGTTAGCCGTAGGAGTGCATTTAATTAGCTTCTGATTCAGGGGGCTGGGGGGGGGTCTCTTCTTTTTCTTTTTCTTTTTTTTTACATCATTAAATAAAGTGTCACCCCTAGCCAGTGCTGTAAACTCTATTTTGATTGTGGCTGCAATAACCCCTTTGGGCGTCATTCAAATTGTACTAAACAGTTTCTGGAGAGTGCTGGTTTCTCTCAAAATAAACCGAAGTCCGGCTTTGACAAGCTCTAATGAAAAACAAATTGTTATATTACTTAGAAAAATAATTTGAAGGAAGTCTGAATTAGTTGTAAAGGTGGAAAAGGTTCAGCTACTTGAAAATAGAAATTTGGAAGGTATTTATTTTAACCATTAAGCCAGCAGCCTTGAAATACAGCCTTGTTTGTTACAGAATGCGCCTAACGAGAGACATGAATCATGCTGTTAATCAGTATGAGAACGTGATTAATTGGAAAGGGGACCGTCAGTGACTCCAACAGGCGGAGCCGCCTGGCAGCAGTCTGCGACGGAGCCCCGGAGCTGGTGTGATTTACCGTCAGTCATCCTGCTGGCACGCGGAGAGAAACTTTGGAGGGATCCCACAGCCTCGGGTTTGCGGGTTGTTGTTTTTTTGGGTTTTTTTTTTTTTTAAATTGAAAATAAAATGTGGTTATTTGGGACACTGCTGGCCTTTGATTTTTGGTGCCTCTGCGTTTGGTTGTCCGACTTGAAACGTGCTGGTTGTCCGTGGAGGAGGGTTCAGCATGTCTTGGAGGCATCTTGTTAAGATGTCCCCGGCCGGGGTGCCTGTCATCTCACCTTTGCTACTGATAGCGGTTTTGCCTATTAAACCTGAGAGCGAGATTTTACGCCCAGCTATGAAATCAGATTTGCATGGGAGGCCCCCAGGATGCACAGTGCTGCCATGGCTATAAAAACGCAGCAGGAAGGTCCGTATTAATTTTCACTGTTGACTGGGGCTCTTGGTTTTGGGGCCAGGAAGAGCTTGAGTGCGTTCGGCCATCCCAGAGCACTGTTTTGTTTCAGAGCAGCGTGTATTTGCTGGTATGGCAAAAGGATACGGTGGCAGGGAGGGGCGAGAGCGTGCGGCCGTGCCAGAAGGATGAGTTCCAGCTGGGTTTCGGGTTCGTGGTGGAAGGTGCCATGTGTGTCAGGCTGTCCCAGCGGTGGTGACCCGGTTCGGTGCCGTCAGTATCATCTCTGTGCCACAGTAACCGTCATGGCCAAGCCAGGGAGACCCAAGGACCAGGTCGGCTCCGGTGGCCCCGTGTCCTTGGGCGCCTTGCTAAGCACCGACATTCAAAGATCACAAGTTAGATCCCCAAATTGCAAGATTTGCTTAAATATAATGAAAATGCAACCAATTCTGGCTGCCCTTGGCTTTTCTTGCACGTTACAGCCTTCCAGGGTACGCTCAGGTCTCATTTTCTGTGCTGCTCTGTGTAGGCTTTACACCGCTCTCCTCTTCGCACTACATGAACACCTTCCAGAGCCGTATTAAATGACATGGCTGACATCCACCACATGTGGTCCTTCCTTTGCCAAGGGAAGAGGTTGTGGAGTACTTAGGCTCCTAGGGCTCTGGGGCAGGGTTGGGTTTTTTTGTTTTCCCCCCGTTTTAATTTTGCATTTGATTTTCAAGATTTCTTTGCGATGCAGAACCTTTGTGTCTGCAGTCCTCTAGCAGAATTTCCAGGTGCTTGGGCTCGAAGAGAAAAATCAATTACGACGATGTTGTCAGTGAAACGATATGAGTTGGCGAGGCTGCAAGAGCTTCAAAACATCTGCGCTTTCCAGATGTGATTCGCTCGGTGCTATGCTGCAGCGTTTGGGTCCAAACAAGGATGGGAGATAAAGTATGTGTTGCACATGTGATTGCATGTATGTGTAAGCGTATGTATAAAACATTATGTCTAATAAGAGCCAGACCAGCTATAAACCAGAGATGTTACTGAAGTCAATGACGTGATCTTGAACATGCACTGTTACCGTATTTCCAGTGATGATTATTTATTTTTGTTTAGGTGTAGCTACTAAAGCTAACTAAAACCATTACGATCCATTAACGTTGCCCAAGCCAAAGGACTCGCCCACTAATATGTGTCAAATGTCTTTAAGCTGTAGATCTGTCCAGTTTCAGTGTAATGGCTTGAAGTGATGGGAAAGTTCTTCCAAGTTTAATCACATTTTCTGTACCTTATTCCTGATCTGAACTGGTCACATTGCATCTTCCCAGCCCTTGGCTCTCACCAAGTCTTTGCTTTTCGGCAGGGTGACAGTGGTGGTGGTGGTGGTGGTATTTGGATTTTGGTTTCCCTCCTCCCACCATCTAGATTACGGGACCTTTAAACAATGTTTTCTATTCCATTTCAAAAAAAGAAGAAATCAGAACAGCCTAACTGGAAACAGATGGCAGATTATGAACTTTTTTTAAATGGAATTTATAATACATGTATTATGGAGAGAATCATTTAATAGTGTCAGATACAGACGTGTGAAGACAGAACGTGCCCGTTCGAGGAGTGGAAGGGGCTGAGAGCGGGCTGTTGCCTTCGGTGCGGTGTTCTTGGGGGCGAGGGGAGGGTTTTGCTGCAGTTAGCGGCTACAGCGAGCTCTCCCGGCTGAAACGAGGGCTTCCGACCATTGCTGCTCTTTAGTCTTTCCTCTGGTGTCGCTGGCTGGCGGAGCAGTTTAAATGACGCTCTTACCTTGGGTTTCTGGGTTCAGGTTAGCAAAGCCAGGGAGCTCGGTGGGTCGGAGCTCCTCTGAACAAGCTGTCCCCTCCGTGTGTTGAAAACCTGACTCTGTTGACTCTGCCTTTAGCTGTGGCCGAATTTCTTTGCAGAGACGTAGCTCTACGCGTCTTCCTCACCTGCAGGAGCAGCAGGAGTCTGCGGTGCACGCATCGGCTGTGCTGGGACCTGATGGGCAAAGACCTGAGCTGCAGATACCAACTCGTGGGGCAGGTCTTCATTGGGGTAACTCAAAAGTCCATCGAGACATACCTGTGTGCCCAGAGGATACCTTCTGTCCTCCCAGGTGGCCAACTCAGGCTTTTTTTATTAAATTTGTGTATTTCAATAAGTGATTTTCTGCCAAGTTAAATTAGCGCGTCTTTTGTGCGTGTGGGTAGTTGGATTTACGCGCACCTTGTGTCAGCTGAACGTACATCCGTAAAACTACCCACAGACCAGAGGTGTGAGTTCTACCAGTATCCCTTGCCCAAAGACTGGGTAGCTTTAATTAAAGCCATTAGAATGAATCCCATGTACTTTCAGAGTAAAGACAAAGCCGTGGAACTCGGTGTCCGCGCTGCTTAGGGATAGAGGTGAAGATGGATTTTGTAGCGTCCTGCTTTGATGAAAATAACTCATTTGCTTGCTCTGGGCCAAGTTGCTGGGTTTAATGTTTCTCTGTAATGATGCTGCCTCCAGAGAGGTTTTATTTTGATTTGGAAGTGTTGGGATGAGGATGCGGCCCTGAGATACTTTAGCCCACACGCAGTTTACACAGCTGTATTATCTGATTCCCCAGGCACCACCAAAGACATTATCTCTTTGGTGATGCAACAGCTAGAAATTGCAGGAAACCTGTGTCACTCATTACTTTCATCTTCCTATGAAAACCGGGGTTTCTTGGAGCCGGTGACTCAGAGAAATCGCCGATTAGTGCGAGATACTCTTCGAGCAGCTGTGGTTTGTTTGCCGCGCTGGCCGAGTGATGTTGCACTTGGACGCAGGCAGCGGTGCCCGGCTCTTCCCGGGGTGTGCACCCACCCACGCCTGGGATGGGGGATGCACGACGGTCAGCGGTGATCCTCGCCTGGAGAATTGTTTGCAGACCCCCAGGTCTCACCTTTCCTTCCCTTGGGGTAACGCTGGCATTTCGCAGAGGGTGATGGATTTTTCTTGCTGCCATAAACTGAGTCGGTGGCTGAGCTCAGCTGAGCCTCAAGCCCCAAAATACCTTGTTCCAGGCCAGTGTTGGTAGCACGAGGTCTCACCTCTCTTGCTTTCCTACGAGGGGCTCGCATTTTAGTTTTGTCTCTGCCAGGAGCACGCTGACGGTTTGTCTGTCCACGGGAGGTGTTCTTGATTAACTGCTCGTTTCACACATACGCAACCCCTTTGAAGATGGGTTAAGCTAAACGGGAACAACATAGGTCTGGTCTGGGCTTGGTGTCCACATGTGGAGCTATTCAGGAAGAGATATGGCACTTTAAATTTACACCCTACTTTAATTAGAAAAACTTGCAAGCACCGAGAAAGCCTAGATCAGTGCCAGTTTTGCAACAGTGGAGAAAGCAAGTGCCTAAAACAATGTTCCCTACTCATCACGTTGGCACTTCTCGTGACTTGCGCTGATGAGAGATGAAAGAGAAAATCCCAGAGGCTTTCTGGTTAGCCATGCAGCTGATTCATTCGGCTAATAAAGATCCAAGGATCTGAACCCTCTAAAAGCTTGTAAAGCTGGTTCTATGAAACATATCATTACCGAACTCATGCTGGCATTAGAGGGAACACCTACGTGTGCCCAGCACGGGTCTCTCCCAGTTGCACAAATCACGTATACAAGGCGGTGCCGTGGGAGCGTGGAGAAAGTCTGGCAGAAGTGCTCACAAAATAAGCAGTAAATCCTTAGAGCAGTTTGGGAATGTTTAGGACCAGATTACGGCCTGTGTAGCCTGGCAGTCGACGTCGGTAGGGCACATGGGTTGGTTTCTTGCACCTTGCGAGCGAGCAAGCAGAGGGGCCGAGAGGGTTGGGTGTTTTGGAGGAGCCCATCTCCTTGCGATGGCGCGTTGCTGCCTGGCTGCCCCTCTCGCTTCTGGAGTGCCCCTGTGTCATCTTGGCTGGTTTCTGCAGCGTTTGGGAAATGTTCTGTGTTGAGTTTGTGCCAACAGCCCAAACTGTAGCTGTTCTGGCCAGCTCGGCACCATCAGCTCAAGGCGGGTGTGAAGTCGCATTCACAGCTGCCTGTGCTCCATTAACCTTTCTCCCCCAGGACGTAGCAGAGCTTTCTTTTTCCTCTTCGAAGGCATGAAAGCCCCAGGTCTGCTCTGAGAGTCAGAGGAGCGCCCGAGTCTGCTATACCGGTGGCAGGCCGTAGCCTTTGCAACCAGTTGAACCCATGTAAATGAGAGATCAAATGAGGAACCAAAACCTCCCGCACCAAATGGTCTTTGCGACACGCTCCCCCCCCGTGCTTTGTAGCAACGCGTTTCCTGATCATCTGCTCCCGTTTCAGGTCATGAGCCCCAGAAATGGAAGGGACCCGACATCCCTGTGCTCAGATATTCACCTCTGCGTCCTCCTGGGGTGCAGAAGCACAGCAGTTCTTACCCGTCTGGGTTCTCCAGCGCCTGGGAGGCACAGATCACGCTGAGCAATCTGGTTAAAGATGTCCCTGCTCCCTGCAGGGGGTTGGACTGGATGGCCTCTAAAGGTCCCTTCCCACCCAAACCATTCTAGGATTCTATGATTCTATGAATAACTGTACTGGATGTTTCTTTGTTAAGCTCATCTGTTTTCTGGTAACAAGAGATCGATGAATTTATTTTCATCCTTACCTTAAGCAGTTCTCTGCAGGAACCATTTTTAACCAATTTCCAATGCCTTTTGCTAATCCTTGCCTGGATGCTTGGGTCTGTGCTGCCCTGTGCCAGGAGTCCTGAGGCTGGTGAGCATTCAAGGTGAGAGTTTTCCTCTGTGTCTCCTTCGGCTGCATCCTCCTTCCTTTAGGAGACGGTGGATTTTGGAAGAGGTTAAATTATGAAAGCTCAGGTCGTTCTTCCTGAGCAAAGTAAGAGGTTAGGGAAAGAGGGACTTGCTGAACTCTGCATTCCTATAGCATGAAACCGGTTGGGGGAGAAGGAAGGACAGTCATTTCTCATCCACCAGTCAACCATCACATCATGGTCTACTTTAGAGCACCTGCCAGCTCCTGCTGCTGGGTGCCGTGGAGAGATGCAGAAATACAGGGGCAGTAGAAAACTCAGAGCACAGTCAACATAAATTTAAAAATTTCAGCTGGAAAAACAAATCATACTATATTGTTTGTTTGGATCGAGGTTGGCAGGAGTGGAGAATGGGAAAGGGACAGGGATTGCTTTTATTGCATCAATAATGTCATTTATTCCATAGCCAACCCTTGAAAACCAGTTCTAATCCCCACGCAAATCCCTCTGTAGCAACAGCGGCAAATCTGCCAGTTCTCCTAATCAAACGCTGATCATTTCTGCGGGCCAGAAACCTCAGAGGGAGCGAAGCCAAGGTAAAAGGGTCAGGATCTGGGGGAGGGGGCACTCTGAAACCCAATGCATCCAAATCAACTCCGTCTCTGTGATTCAGTGGGCAGATGGGATGGTGCCAGCGACACTGCGGGGCCAATATTTTTCTTTCCTCCCCGCAAAGTGTTCAGGGGCAGACAGTGGGGTCCTAAAGAAGTACAGAGATCATTTTCCTGGGGCTATTTAGAAGAAATGTGACCGCAGATAAGAAATGGAGCTTCCAAATGTTGCCATCCATCATGTGTTCCTTCCCCCTTCCCCTTCTCCACCCAGGGAAGAAGCGGTCATCAGCTGGAGAGCCTCCATTCAGGCTGTTGCCTGCTTCTGGTCCCGGTTGCCATCAGTAAAAAGGGTTGGCGGTGCCTGCGGTATCTCTGCCGGAAGGTTTTCCTCTGGCCCCCATCACTGATCACTGGAGCGGAGGGGAAAGGGAGGGAGATGTTTTCATGGAAATCTGTACCTCAACCGTCTTGGCAGCCAAACCTGAAACGGCTCGAGTCTTTTGCCCCCAACTTCATGTTTATGGTCAATCTGAAACTCCACCTGCGATCACCACATGCGTCCTCTGCAAGACTGCAGTAAATTAAAGCACAACAGGGAATTTTAAGAAATACATCCTCTTCCTTCTTGGAGTCAGGTTACATCGACCTCCGAACATCTGGACTCAGTGTCTCAGGGCTCCCAGAGGTTCTGCCGTATTAAAGGTTCATCTGCCTTTGTTAAATTCCCGGCCTTTTCCCTTCCTCGTTGCCTCCTCTTGATTCAGCGTTGCTTTCGGTGTGGCTGGCCGTCTATGTAATTGGTATTTTACGTTCAGTATGTCAAACACACCATGGAATTTTAGATTTCTCTTGCCATGGGTAAACACAGATCCGTAACCCATTGCCATTTACTGTGCTCGTGGGAGAAGTCTAAAATAAAATACACTCCTATTTTTTCAAAAGCCTAAATTCCTTCTAAGCTACTGGTTACCAACATCCTAAAAGACTGAAATATAATGTTCATTTTAAAAAAAAAAAGCGCTATTACCTAGGTTACAAAAATGCATTTGTCGGTCAGGTTGGACGGGGCTGTGAGCAACCTGATCTGGTTAAAGATGTCCCTGCTCCCTGCAGGGGGTTGGACTGGATGGCCTCTACAGGTCCCTTCCCACCTAAAGCATTCCATGATTCTATATGATGCCCCTTTGCTTTGAAATTCCTTTGCCTGATCTCCAGGGTGCCCTGATAAACGGGCAGGCTTTAATCACCACGTCCCGCTAATGGAAGTGCAGAGGTGGAAGCAAGCGGGTCCTGCTGCCTCCAACCGCTGGGGTTTGTTGAGAGTTCGGAGCAAGAGAGAGATGCAAAAGCCATCGGGTGGCTGTGCAGGAGCTGCGGCTGCTGGTCCAGTGGTGGTCCATGTTGTCCCTGGTCAGAAGACGATGCTGAACTACAGCATCTCATGGAAATCGCCCCATCCTCGCCCCCGGGGAGTGGCACATCTCTGTGCTCACCCCCGTGGCACCGCAACCCTTTAGCTGGCGTGCAGCGATCAATGCCCAGAAGGAAAATGCAACTCCAGCTTTTTGCTTTCTGCCTTTCAGGCCTAGGCCTGGAGGTTTTAAAGACTTACATATGTGTTTCACTTGATGTGCTCTGAGTATTCCCATTGAAGTTAACTAAGTGGATAAGACTTTGCGGGATTAAAGCCAAATGAGTCCTCACCCACCATGCTGGGAAGTCTTGTTGAAGTGGGTCATTGGAGGGAAAGGAGGAGGAGTCAGTACCGAACTTGCCCCTTTCATTTTAGGCTTCTATTTATTTAAAGGATATTTTTTCTAAGACAGCTTGGGGGGGAGAAAAGAAAAAAAAAAAAAAGCCCCAGGCTGTGGTGTAACCACCACAGTCAGATGTTGTCATGACTACTAAACAAGAAACCTAATTTATAAAATGAGGAAAAACATATGAATGTGAAATAAAAGAGAAAAAAGAGAGAGGCGATCTTAAAATATTAACTATGATGTAGAGAAAAATATAAACAGACACAGTTAGGAAATTCCATGAGGAATATGACTTGTTTAATATTAATCATAAAGGAAAAGATTATGAGAGCTCCAAAGAGTGCCAGATGAAATACTCCACACACATCCAGCACCGTGATAAGAGTCCTTGCGGTGGTTTTCCTCGGCTGCTTGGGCAGTCGGTGCTCTGGGCCGTGCTCCAGCAGAGATGCCCTGGTCGGAGGATGCTTCAGGGATGTACGTGGTGGTTCTGCTGCTTCTCTCTTCGTGGTGCTCTTCCTCCCTTGCAGAACTGGCACAGTGTCAACTGAGTGCAAACCTCTGTCCCGTCCATGACTGCCAAAGTAATCTGTGCTTTTATTTAAAATACCAGTAAGTTGGGGAACGTAATTGTGCTTGGGGATGCGGAGGGATTTCTGTGAGTGAGTCAGGTCAGGAATGGATCTGATGAAGTTCGTTAAGCCACAGCTTAATTGTCTTCGAAAGCTGAGGTCGGTGCAGAGAAGTGGCTAGGTGCATCCCCCGAGGTGTGTCTCAGGTGGGCTCTGCTCCCTGCTCCTGTCTCTGTAGGCGTTGTGTCACGCTGCTGCTCTTCGTGCCTCTGTCTCGCTGTCTGTCCTCTCCTTTTCAGGATCTCCTGGAGATCCTGAAAGCCGAGCATTAGAGAAGTCCCAGATGTTCGTGAGTTGATCATGAACACTTGTGAGCTCACAGGCTAACGACCATTCCTTGTCCAGGGCAAAGTCAAAACAGGGAACTCTGCCCTGGTGAGACCTCACCTGGAGCCCTGCGTCCAGCTCTGGAGCCCTCAGCACAAGGAGGACATGGAGCTGTTGGAGCGGGTCCAGAGGAGGCCACAAAAATGCTCCGAGGGCTGGAGCCCCTCTGCTACGAGGCCAGGCTGAGAGAGTTGGGGCTGTTCAGCCTGGAGAAGAGAAGGCCCCGGGGAGACCTTAGTGCGGCCTTGCAGTGCTTCAAGGGGGCCTAGAGGAAAGATGGGGACAGGCTTTTTAGCAAGGCCTGTGGTGACAGGACAAGGGGTGATGGTTTTAAACTAAAGGAGGGGAGATTTAGGCTGGATAGAAGGAAGAAATGTTTTACCCTGAGGGTGGTGAAGCACTGGCACAGGTTGCCCAGAGAGGCGGTGGAGGCCCCATCCCTGGAAACATTCCAGGTGAGGTTGGACGGGGCTGTGAGCAACCTGATCTGGTTAAAGATGTCCCTGCTCCCTGCAGGGGGTTGGACTGGATGGCCTCTACAGGTCCCTTCCAACCCAAAGCATTCCAGGATTCTATGATTCTATAACCCTGAGGGTCTTCAGGGCCAGGCTCACCCACAAGACACCTCCGAGCAGGTACCAAAGGGCTCCTTTGGAGCTCGCTGGGTCCATGCAAATACCTTTTGTTGTGTTGGGCTGGCACCACTCATCTGTTTTCTGGTGACGGTGCCCTGATGTGGCCCAGGGACCCATGACCACCAGCACCATGACAGTAGTGGTGCCACCACAAGACGCCAGAAAGGAGCTGCTCTGACCACAATTGCCCATGAGTGAGTACTGGGAAATACCTATGTGGTATCTCGGGTGGAAAATCCTGGGCAGAGCTGTAATTTGCTGCTTCGTTAAACTTCCCTCAGTCATGTCTGAGCTGCTCATGTATCTGTCACGCAGAGATTTCAAGGCTAAAATTGTGCGTTGGGAGATTAATGCCTTGTGGCACGTCCTGTGCTCTGTCGTGTAATTTTGCAGCCGTGGGGCTGGCTGCTCGCAGGCCACATTGGACCCGGCTCTCTCTTTGGCACTCACTTGTAAACATGCTGGTTTACAGAAACCTTAAGGGTTCCTTCTCACTGTCAGAAGAAATTAAGCTACAAAGCCATGCTAAAACTACCCGAAACAATGTCGGACTGAAATCCATAGCGTGAAGGTCCGGGATGTAGATGCCCACCCAAGCCAGGACCTTCCAGGGGCATGGACCAGATCCTCTCCACACCGGACCCCTCCGGCACACGTGAGTAGCGCTGCTGCCCGCTCTCGGCTCACAAAGTGCCCTTCCTCCTCCTCGCGGTCCCGCGCTGCTGCAACCTGGCACCGGCCATTCGCATGCAGCTGCATTGCCAAAGCGCTGATCACGACGTTGACAGTGCAGAAAAACTGGAGCGGCAAAGCTCCCTGCGCCTTTTCCCAGCTCCCTGCACCTTTTCCCAGCTCCCTGCGCCTTTTCCCAGCTCCGCGCTGGCGTGCAGCAGCCTGGCACTGTTCAGATCCCTGCTCCTTCTGGTCGCTGCCATTTCGAACGCCGCTGCAGCAGCACCAGCCGGTGCCAAGCAAGTTCTGGGCTCTTCTGCTCCGTGTCTTGTTCCCCCTCTTCTGTCTTAATGTCACGCTGGCTGTCGCCTGGCTCAGAGTTGCTCATTATTCCGCTTTGCTAGATGAGGCTGTTTGAATCACAGAACCAGGCGATACTGAATTTCTGCTCTCTCCCTCTGTTGACAAATCTAATTTGCTGGTGAATAATGAGTAACCTTTTAAAATCAGCCCCATGGCTGATGTTGATGCACTTGGGTTTTGTTGAATGAGTCACACGCTCGCTTTGGAGTGTAAGAACTTACTCACGGGCAGGCAGCTGTATTTCATCCTCTGCTAAAGATTATTTTGAGCTGGAAAACCTCAAGCCCCGTGCAGCTTTTTTTCCAAGAGCCCACCTCTTCTTGATAACAGTGCAGCTGCCATTACGTTCTTGTCCATGCAAGGGCTCGTTGCGGCGTTACTCGGCCAGCAGTAAGGCTGTCCGGTGACAGCTCTTCCCGGAATATTCTGATATACGTATATTTTCATTCCTCTTCCAAGGTTCATCTCATATGTAAGCGATCAGTGCGGCAGCATGAGCAGGGATCTCCTCGCAGCTGTGACCTTGAAAGTGGGTGGCATTTTCTGCTTCCTCTCCAGCATCCTCCGGGATCTACATTTCATGTGAGCCCATCTGACACCGGCCAAATCTGTGCTGGGAGAAGTAGTACGATACCACCGGGAAATACCCGCTGCACTAACCTCTTCTGGTTGAGATCTTCAAAGCTCCCTGTAGGAGACAGGCTCCTTCGGCAGCTTTTGAAACCACGATACGCCGTGTGTGCGGACAGCTACCTGTTGGAGAAACCGCACAAAGTTCATTCTTTTGCCTGTATCCCTTTGGAGCACCTTATCTTTTCTGTCTTCCTCTGCAAACCTAAATGCAGGGCTTTAGCTTCTTTTCAATGTTAGTGTCACTATCTAGTGCTAACCGGATCGGTTCCTGTATGGGAGGTTTATTTCGGTTTCCTACAGGGAAATAAATGTGCCCGTGAACGCGCAGATAAAATAAAAGCCTCCCCCAGCGAGGCTGGAGCGACGCTGAGCATCCTGCTCCTCCTGGGTTCTGCACACCCTTCCCTGGCTCCATCCCAGCGCCCGTCCTCGGGCATGGCTTGGTCCCGTGCTCGGGGAGGGGAGGGAAAGAGCTGGAAGTTCTCCTTTTTTGATCGTTTCATAATTTACACCTCGTTCCCATTGTAACCTAAATTACAAGCAAGGCACCCCAACACCAAAAAGAAACTGCTGCAGATGGCAGGGTAAAAATGTGTTCTTTGACACGTTTGGTGTTTTCTTAAGCGTATCTGGGTTTGCCCAACGTACATTTCATTTGCTATTTACTTAAGTCCCCACCACTGACAGCTTGGGGATTGCTAAGCTACCATCTGGGTTGTAAGGAAAATGCCTTTTTTTCCTTTTTCTTCTTCTTTTGGCTTCGGAAAATTTAACAAAGGCTTTACGTCCACCGGTTGGGCATTTCGTATTTTAAATATACGGCGCAACGTGTCAGCGAGCTGGCCGGTTACATCATATATTTGTCACAATTTTCAACCCCTTTGCTAACGGAGTGGAGGGAACGGCGTAGGGTAAGCGCGGCGGGGAGCAGCCGGTGCTTTGCTGCCTGCTGCAAAGGCTCTTTGCCGACGGAGATGCCAAGGCACGGTCACTGTTCTGCACTTTCTTCAGGTTTCTCCTCTTTTTGTTTTATTAAACATAGCATTTCTACTAAAATTTTTACATTCGGTACTTCATTTTTTATCCCTGAGGCTTTTGCAGGCTTGCTTTATTAAAATCAAATGGTAACCAGCCCCAAATAAGGCACCGGATTATTTTTTCTCGGTGCGTTTTCACGCCACAACTGTTTTCTATTTCTCCTGAGCTTGCCGAAGCCCACGGCCGACAGCCGAGGTCTGCGCCCGTACGTGTATTAGCTCCGAACGTGCTGCGAGAGGTTGGGTGGGTGGAAAAATCCAGGTCATGCTGGCTTTTGAAATACGCCCAGCCTTGGCTTTCAGTGACACTGAGTAGCCAACCCAAGTTAAATATTTTACTGCAGATGTTGCTAAGAGCTTAGAGTTACTGAAATTATGTACTTTAATGAGGCAAAGAAAGTAGCTGCAGAAAGATATAAATCATAGAAGCCACCAATGTTTTCCACCGTGGTGTCAAGCTGATCAGATGTGACATCCCCTTTACTTTCTCCGTGCGTTTTCCTTATGCCTGCGGCTGTGGTCGTGTCCTTTCCTTTTAACTTTAAAAGGAAAAGATGAGTTTGAAGCTGTGTTGGGATTGAAATGCCAGGGAGTTTGGGGAGCGGAGTCCCGATCCAGCTTTTGTAGCTGGCTGCTATGTCTCCACAATCGGTCGAACCAAACCCTTGGATCTGAATTGTTTTGAAAGGGATTTGTAACACAGATCCCGTTTCCCTATGCCAGGGCTGTCTGAGATTTGAGGTACTCAGCCTGCCCATCTAAATTTATTCCAAAGACCATTGCTTTCCCCATACTCTGTCTTTAATACCAATTTAATCCCAATTTTATCAAGACCTGGACAGATACTAGGCAAAAAAGTTTGCTATCAGAATAGATTTTTTCCGATGTGTTCTCCTTCTCTAATGGGGTTTGCTCTTAGTTTGGCAATTGTTAGATCCGTCTAAATATTGTAGGAAAAGTGAATTTCAAAGGAGCCTGCAATGACTGTATGTGGAAAGGGAATTGAAGTCTTTTCGCCAGAAGTATTTCAGCATTCCTTCAATCAAGGAATATAAACAGTTCCATGTGACTTCAGACTGATCCAGGATTTGAGAGAGCAGGGTTTAATTCACATCATTTCTTGCAGAGGGAATTTTGAACCCAGTGAGGAATGTCCTAATTAGGAGAGAAAAGGATATTCTGGAAAAAGGGCTTTCACTTTTTAGTCTTAATACTGTTCTACTTTATTATTGATAATTCAATAATCATCTGGCATTTATTCCAGTGGAGTTCTGTGCTTTGCCATGTAATTGGTGAGCGCGTTATTGATTTATGCCTATTCCAGATTGCAATTAAAACAGGACAGACCTCAAACAAGGATTATTTCTACTAGGGAGAAAAATGCTTTTGCTGAATACTGCTTTTCCCGTGTGTTAATATTAGGAGCTAATGCTTGCTCTGAAGCAGGAACGGCAAATGAAATGGCGTCTGTGGTTTGACCAACTCATGAGTCAAACCACTGGTTTGTCCTTGCAATGTCTCGGTCCTGTCGAAGCTGGTGGGAAAGGCCCCGTGGAGCTGTACGCTGGTCCCAGCCCTCTGACACCTGCCCGTGTACCTTTTGGGGAAGACCAGGGTGCTCAGGGTGCCGAGTGAGGGGTTCTTGGTCCCCGCTACTGTGTAAAGCTAAAGGGACATAATTTTGCCACTTGAGTAAGGGACCTTCTTTTTTTTTTTGCACACAATTGAATTCAAGACACCGCACGTGGAAGAGACTTTCCTTAGTCCCATATTCCTTAGCAGTAAGGTCCTCCCATTCAAGGGGATGTATAACCTATCAACATAAAGGCAGTATTTCCTCTGTTGAGGGCTTCCCACGTCCTGCCATCATCTTAATTCATCCATCCGACATTCCCTCCTTCTTTCCTACCCCCTAGAAGCTGAGCCATGTGCTCTGTGGCTCACCAAGGGCATCCTCAGGGTGACTTGCAAGCTGTGGACAAGATGTCCAGTGGGCTCCTACCAAACCTTGCACGATGAATAACAACCACCCCGGGTGGTTTCGCAGGGATGACCCACCGGCCAGAGGTCCGGCTGCATGAGCGTCGCAGGACCACGCCACGACCGCCTCTCGCAGCCACGCGGTTTCCCACGGGGACAACCTCTGCCGTGGGTGCACGATGCCCCGGCTGCTCCCGAGACACTGCAGCCCACAGCGCCGCGGGTATTTGTCTGCGTCCGCTTCCAGAAGCACATCCAGCCAACGGCACAAGCAGCCCGTGTAACTGTTTAGGTTTTTGACAGTTTTATAACCTTAAATTCGCACCTTATGGAAAACTATGACAGTTAATGATTAATTGCCATGTTGGAATTTTTCTTATGATGTCTTAATATCCGAGTCTGTAGCAGACCTCAGCAGAGAGGAAAAATAAAAACCTGCAGCAAAATGCTCCCAGAACCGCTTGACTAGGCAAGCATTGCCCAGTCCAGCTAGCGCCGTCCAAAAGACATGGTTATATTTAGGATTATTTTTTTAAAGCTGTAATGCTATTTACTAGGTGTCTAGCTCAAATTTGAAACCGGCTTGAAAGGAAGCTGTGAAGCAATTTTTCACGGGTGCATTCTTCAATCGCTATTCAGTAAGAAAGTTGGTTTTGATATTGCAAACCAGCTGCTGGTTGTTACCCAAAACAGGCACGAGCTCATCGTTAAACACCGCCGCTGGCTGCTGCACTCCTAAGACCTCACTGCCGTGCTAAGAAAAGAAAAACTTCATCGTTTTTTACAGTCAGGTAACTGCTTTTAGCTTATTTGCCATGAATCTGCCCTATCTCGTGTCTGAGTGTCTCCGCTGGTGACAGACCTGGCTTCATAGCTGCTCCACGTTGATGTGCCCACTGCCCAGCGCACGCGTCTCCCCGTGGCCGCAGGGGTTGGGAGCTGGGGGCGGCAGCCTGCGGATCGGGGCTGTGCATGGGCAGAGGGCGGCTGCTTGAGGAGTCCAGAGCCTGACCCTGTTGCTGTTACTACAAGAAGAAAATATCAGGCACAGGATGGCAATACCACTTGTGAGTCCCTTCTGTAAGCTCAGAGTTGATGGTGTCCTACAAACCAGGAGGATGGTCTTCAAGCATCCTGGATGGGAACAGCATTCCCAGGGAAGGTGCTCAGAGCTGGGTCTGGCCCATGTAATATTTTGATAAATCCACAAATTATAGAATCATAGAATCATGAAGGTTGGAAAAGACCTCTAAGATCATCTAGTCCAACCGTCAACCCACCACCACCATGCCTACTAAACCATGTCCTGAAGTGCCACGTCTACACGTTTTTTGAACCCCTCCAGGGATGGGGACTCCACCACCTCTCTGGGCAGCCTGTTCCAATGCCTGACCACTCTTTCAGTAAAGACATTTTTCCTAATATCCAATCTAAACTATGATTGGAAAAAATCCCCTCCAACCTGCTCTCCCCGGGGAGGAGGCAGATGGAGGGCAGAGCCTGACGTCCCTCCGGAGCGCGTGGCGTGGGGCTCTTTCCAACATAACCTGTCTGGAGGTACCACTGGAGCAGAGCACTTCTGCTGGACTTGAACTCTACATTTGCTATAAAAGTATTTTTAATGAGCGAGACGGAGCTGGTTAGTGAAACGCTTGGACCGTTAATAGATGTAGAAATTTTTTAATGTGCTGTTTGACTTTATTGATGAAATGAGCTAATCGGAACGAGGGCTGCTCTCGCGCCGAGTGAAGAAACCCAGGCGTGCTCTGGGGGAGCAATGCTGTGGTTCTCCACAGCGCTCCTGTCCTGTGGATGGATCCTAAAGCATTTTGCAAACAGCACGTTTGGAGCTTTGTGCCGGTGGTGGGACGTCATCGCTCCTCGGCTGTGTGTCGGAGGGAGCGGCTGCCGGGGCTGCAGGGTCCTGCGGGGATGCCGGGAAGAGCTGTGGTGCCCCGGGTGTAACAACCTGACGTGGAGTTTGGGTTGAGATCTTCTGCATCCTGCTTCTCCTGGCTTCGCAGAAAATTCCATGGTCTCTTTCATGACCGTGAGTAATCAGTAACTTGGTTTTACATCCTGTTTCAAAGTCTACACGAGACCCCATAATTACATGCTAACACGGTTTTCTCGGGGCTGAATCAGGGCCAGATCCTGGTCTCGTGCTGGTACAAACCGACAGGGTAGTTCACTCTGGTAGCTCTGCCCCTTCCTGCTCCACCTCCTCCTGACAGCGACAGTGGTTTCGGTGGTGACCTGCCAAGTCTTCTGCTAACGCTTAGTGTGGAGTCGGTGCCTCGTGGGTATTACCTGCCTGCAGGGCGGGTTTGGGTTGGCAGCTAGAATTGTTTCTGAGTTATCCCTGTATGAGCTCAAAAGCTGAGGGTCTTTTCATGTGCTGACATGTTCTCCATGGAGAAACTCTCTGTCCCAAAATTACAGGGCTTGGTCTTACCTGGACTTGCCTTCCTCCCTTTAAACAGCGTCCTAGTCTAGGAGGTCTGCCACTAAAGTCGACTTTTTGGAGCAAATTGGAGTAAAATCAGGAAGAAATTATCCGAAATTGGTCCTCTAATGTAGGATGCTGCTGTAAAGCTCGTTGAGAGTTGCTGGTCCGTGAAAATGCTCTTTGGTCTTTAGTAAAAAAAATAAATAAGGTGTCGAAAGGTTTTTGCCGTTGTCTTCGTGACAGCTTCCCCCTTTAGGAAGTAACTTTACCATCAGGGATGGAAAGGTGTTGATAATTCAGAGCAGAGTAGCAAAAAATTCCTTCCTTCTGTAAAATTATTCTTTCATTTTATATCAGTCCAACACTTCCATAAACAGTCCTTCGGCAGTTACTTAGCCTGTAATATATTAATGTGGAACACTGGAGCCTCTAGCAAAAGAATCAACGGATCAAGCGACACCAAGAGGTTACGTAACAAAGCTTCGGAGCAGAATAAATGCGTCAAAGTCAGTAATTCGGAGACGTATCTCGGCTCTGCAGGAGCAGGGCAGGAGGAGTGCGGTTGGGTTTCAGACCCAAAGCGAGCGACCGATCCTAAATTCACACACAATGCTTTGGTAATCAAGTTAAATGTCTAAAATTTCCTGGAATAGGGATACTTACTACAGCATCTTGGGCTACATGATAAATAAAGGAAACTAAGTTTAACCCTTCTGGCACTGGACTTTGTCTCTCATCCCAGTATCCCAATCCCAGTCCTGGGTGTTTTGGAAGGGGCAGCCTGCACCAAGCCGCCGTCCATCCATATGTCTGACCACTGATCACTGGAGGTCAGGTGGAGTGCTGAAGCGTGAGATTTGGGTTTTTTATATATATCTATATAAAAACCCATAATCACTCCACTTCCACTGTCTTGCTTCTCTTTAAAATATTTTTCCCTTGAAAATCTGGAAGTTGTGCTTATCCGTAGAAATGCTCCGCGGTCAAATCTCACGATCTGTGGGAACTACGGTAGGTGGCTCATAGAGCTACAAATTAAAAATGAGTACGGGGCGGGACATTTATATTGTTTCACATTTAGAGCAAACGTCGGGTATATAACAGGAACGGAAAGGGTTTGGTTCCCTCTTGCTTTAGCACGGTTCTGTTTGTGACTTTAGACCAGGTATTTAGACTGGGGATTGCAAAATATGTCAGAACCTGACCCAGCTCAAGGAGAAATTTTAGTTAAGATTGCTGCATGATTTGTTCATCTCTATTTATTTTATTCCTCAATAGCTATTTTATTCCTCAATAGCTATTTTATTCCTCAATATTTCCATTCTACATTTATAAGTTCAGGGGACTCTAACTATACAAGTATTTATAAATATTTTAAACACCGACCTCTGCTTTTTAGGGATAACTATGGGTCTTTTTTAACACAATTCTTCAAGCCCCCAGCCGTACCTCCTCAGGCAGACAAAAATCTGTGTATGGAAGGTGAATGATAAAATGCTTTGAATTCTAGCTGATTCCTCTGGCTCTAAATGAATCATTGGCACGTCGTCAGTCGTGTCCGAGTGACCCCCCGCTAACTAGAGGTGTGCGTGCAACTGTGCACGGGGCATCTTCAGGTTTATTATTTTCTTCTTTCTGTATTAAATGTGGTCATAATATGTGGGCTCTCTCCTATCATCTTGTGGGAAGGAAATACTCAGCTTTCACCTATGAAATCGTGTTTTGGATACCAAATTTGGGCTATTTCCTGACTCCACGATATTCCCAGTGAGCTGGGTAGGTGCTTCCAATCCTTTTGGAAACTCAGGGCTGAGGTCTCGGAGGAGCATCCAGGTGTCCTGAGATCAGGTGTTCCCACAGCAGGTAAGGGCTGGAGAAAGGGAGTTTGCTTTCTCTCGTGGGCTGCGTTTTGTAACATGAATTAAGTTGAGATCGCCTAATTGACTGCGTGTCCAAAGGTGAACCGAAGTCAAGCCACGTTCTTCTTCCTCATCTTACCAGCACAACTGGCTTCGCTCCTTTTTCTCCTGGTACTTCCAACAGCTTTCTGTGGGATTCATAAAACCATTTTATCTGCTGTCTAAAACAGAGCAAGTGGACAGAGGTAATTATTTTCCTATGAGTTTTTTCTGCGCTAAATGGCTCTGCAAAGCAGAGATTAAATCCTCATGCAAATATTGAATCAAGAAGTTAACAAGAGATTAAATTAATAATAGGGGAAAATTAAATGTTCTTGCTGTTGTCATTTAATGGGAATTTTTTGCCCGTGCCTACAATAACTTTTGGGAAAAACGACATATATAAGTATTCTTCAAACTGAAACCAGATGGGGGAACGATAGCCTGTTTTTCTTTGTGGGAGGCTATGTTTTCGTGGTACGCAAGTAACTGGAGGCACATTAAAATCAAATTTGGCTTTTGAGGCTTGTCCTTCCTATCTCTTACAGGAAGGACCAACTTTTGACGTTATGAGTTGCAGCTTGTCCTAAGAGTGGGAGATTCTTTGGCGTTGGGGCCGCAGGTTTCAGAAGAGCGGAGTTAACTGCTTAACCGAAACCAAAGCAACGTATGCCTATTCGGAGAATGCTGGTGTTTTCTTTTTGAAGATCCATGCCAGGCACAGATGGCACAGAGGCTGTGGGTGATGAAGTGTCCCCAACGCAGCCGGTAGCGCTTGTGCTTTCAATTCCGGTGGCACCAGCATGCCACCATCCGCATTTCACCCAGCCCGGCTGCTGGGTGCCCAGAGGAAAACCAGAAAGCCAGCAGAGGAGCAAGGAGTGATGCTGGAGGACTGGGCAAACAGGTTGAGGTGGGTGATGGCCAATCTCCCCTTCCCTTGGTGTCACCCGTACCACCCGGATTTGTCCCCCTCTGCTCAAAGGCATGGCCTGGTTGGGTCGTTTCCAAACTCCCGCTTCTCTCTAGTCCCCACGGGGAGCTGAGCAGCCTGTAGTGCCTTTGCTCAGGCATGGGAGATGAGTCTGGTGCAGCCATTTCTCTCAGCCGACCCTTGCCATTACCCCACGTGGCTGTGGAGTAGCGCTGTTGTCACGTGCGGGATGGAAAGGGATGGGGACCAGATGGTCCTGCCGGTGCAGAATGCCACCGCTTTCCCTGGTAGGTCCAGAGAGCATGGCGCACGCGTTCTGGGGTGCTGACATGGGCTCCTCCTCACATCTGCTCCTTCGTAAGGATCCATAAAATCCAGCTTAAAGTGCTGATTTCCTCTTCCCTTGGTGACATGAGGAGTCCATTGAGGAGCGTTCTTAAGTTCTGGAGATCCAGCAGCAGAAGGAGAGGGTCCTTGCTGTCCCCATCAGCTGAGCTGATCGCGTGTGGCTCTGGGGATCTGCGCTGAGAAGGTCCATGTGGGACCCCAGTACTGCAGTTTTAACAGCGCACAGATGAGCTGGGCTTTTTTTCAGCTTTCGTTAGCACAGAGTGAGTAAGCGGTTGTTTATTCTGTGTGCGAGGAAGGAGGCTTACTTTTCTTTTTCCTACATCCTATTTTTTTTTTTAATTGATAAATTCGGTCTGTGTTTTGTCTTGAAATAATTAGTGCCTTTTTCGTAACCGTCATCACTAAAAAGTCACATCTCACGTGGCCTTTGGTATAATTAATACCAGTAACAAAGCGGGATGACCTCAGCCGCAGGCAGGGGAGAGCTGGAGAGTACTTAGCTCTAAGTTAGATCTTTTCAAATCATCTGAGCCTAAGAAAATCCATCCTAGGGCTGTTAAAGAGCTGGTTGTTGAAATCCTGTCAGCATTAGTGATTATCTTTGAGAATTCATAGAACATGGGTGAAGTAATGAAAGAACGGAGAAGAGCGAATAAAGTACCTGTCCTCTGAAGAGAGAAAAAAGGAAGAGCCAGGACATTACAGAGCCATTACTGGAAAAATACTGGGAAAAAATGATGAAACAGGCTATTTCTGAATACCTCCGAAAAACAAGGGGATAACTACAGCTGTCGTGGCTTTGCCCAGAGCAGACCATGTAAAAGCAGCCTTCTTCCCTTCGTTGACAAAACAAGGCCCATGAATAGAGGATAAACAATATATGCTTTTACTGAGGCTTTTGAAACGGTTTCACATAAAATCTCATAAACAACCCAAGAAAATGGGGCCTGTAAGAAGTAGGAAATACTGTCCGGCGGACAAAACGGGTTGGAAAGTCTATTCAGCAGTTATCAATGGCTCACTGTCAGAGGGAAGGATTTATCAAGGGGGCTTCCCCGGGGTGTATCTAGGGATATTCAGGGGTTTCATTACTGATGTCTAATATCAGCAGACCACGCTCAGGTAGAGGGTATTGACGCACGTGATGAGTATTCGGAATAATCTTGGCAATGCCATCGAGTCGGCAGGGCTGCACTGTTGCAGAGAGGCAAACGTCCTACTGGAATATAGAAATTCTTTGTGCTCTGAGTATATAAATCCCTCCTGCTCTCTGCCGCTGGTAAGCCTAGAGCTAAAAGCTGGGGCTCAGCGTCCTGGTTTCAGCTGGGATAGAGTTAATTTTCTTCCTAGTAGCTGGCATGGCACTTAGTTGCCGGCTGGGGTTAAACCACGACATTCATTTGGGCATTCCCTTCAGGAAAGATATGTCCCAGCTGGAGAGAATCCAGAGGACGGTGAGAATGAGCAGAGCTCTAGAGACTGCATTCGCAGGGCAGGGTTGGACCGACTGGGATCATTTAATCCGAACGAGAACGTTACTGGGAGGGAAGAGGCAGTGGGCAAAAGGCCGTTGTGGATAGAACAGTCTTTGATGCCCGTGAGCAGAGAAGGGGTCATGGGATTAAATATTGTCAAGGAAGAGTCAGGCTAGATATTAGGACTAATTTAAAGATAGTGCAGCAGTGGAGCAGGTAGCCCGGGAAGGCCAGGGGCCTGGTCCATCACTCACCAAGGCTTCTAGGAAGAGTTTAGACAAAGACGCTACGGCGCAGGTAGAGACAACTCTACCTTGGGGCAGCAGGAAAGACTGGCCGGCTTCTTGAGGCCTCTTCCAGCCCTCTGCTCCTATGTTTTCCTCTTTAAATATATTCTGGTTCTTCCAGGCACCCCAATTTTGGCTCCTCTTTGCCGATGGCTTAATATCAAGAAGCTCCAGTGCTGCGTGGTGACCGTGTCCCCGTGCTCGGATGGAGCCTGCAAGCTCCAGCCAGCCCTTGACCGTGTTTAGGAGTTTGTAGCCCATTGTTGTTCCTTCTGGACAAATATACAGTCTGCTACACAGAATATGAGCTTCTCCTGCCTACTGTATGTTTATAACAATCTGTGATTTAAAAAAATAAAACCCAGTCAAACAAAGAAGTCTAACCTGTAAAAAAGTTATGGGTGTAGGTGCCCGTTTTCTGACAGAGGGGTTTGGTAACAGTGCAGGGGACAGAAATGTAAGGAATAATTGTTTTTGGGCCTAGAACCAGGAAAACTACTTTTCCAAATTAATCCAGTGAGAGCCATGAATCCACAGTATTTCATATCACACTTCATAAAACTCCAGTCATAATCCATAAAACTGACATTATTAGATTAAAAACCTCAGTTCCTCCTATAAGGAGCTCGCTCATTAGACATGCTGTAGTTTTATAACCTTAAAGTTCCTACCCAATTACCATGATTAATACTGTGCTTTAATAAAAAATTTTAAAAAAATCACCACAGGGGTTGATACCATCTGTTTGTTATAATTGTGCGTTTAAATATTGTCCAGCAAGAGAAAGACGCTCAGGAAAATCAAGACCAAGGTAAGGAGGGCACAGCCCATCCACCGCGGCAGAGGTCCGGAGGGTGGAGATGTGGAGATACGGTTGGGTTACGACCGTGGTAGGAGCACAGAAGGGCCAAGCCTGGCATGGTGCAAAGGCTGAAATTACCATGAGATGTGCGCAAGAAGCTCTCCTCCTTCACGCAGCCGACGGGGAAGAAGCAGCGATGCTCTCCGTGCTCTGCCAGACCAGCAGCGCCAGCTCCTGGAGGGGTTTGGTGTCCTTGCCCCCAAAGGTGGGTGCAGGAGAGGTCTAGCACCCACAGACCTGCTTTGCACGTGCGTGCAATAAGACCTTAGGAAGTTTGGTGGCGTACCCCGAATCACCAGCACCAGCGTCAGGCACGCACCCCCTTCAGCTCCGGGGCAGGAGGTGAGCACGCGGTGATCGGAGATCTCTGCCCTCGCTGCCCGGAGAAATTCATGTTAAATTCAACTTCCCGCCCGGAACCAGCGCGGCTCCGCTTTGCCAGGGCAGGGCGAGCAGGACACGGAGGCTTAGGAGTTTTCACGCAGAAAAGGAAGGATTTAGGTAAATGTGCGCTGCCTGCCAAGGCAAACACTAGTTTGCATTGCAAAGGATCCGCTGGCCCCGGGGAGTGCTGCGCTCGCAGGATCCGCGCTGCAGAAGACACCGGTTGCTCGGCTGACAAAGCTTCACCCTTAATGCTGGCCGGACACGTCGGTCGAGTAACACGCACCTCGTGCAAAAACAGCCACGAAACCCTTCGCTAGGACAGCCCCCCGTCGGCACGTTTGAAAAATTATCTGCTCTCCTGTTAATTGACTTGGAAGCGGGAATTCCTTTGAGGTTTATTTTTGTGAAGCTGAGGGGTTCAGGGTGCTCAGCCCCCTCGGGCAGGGTACAGCATTAACCCATGTTTCAATCCGCTGCCGGTGCCCGGGCAGCAGTCGCAGCGGCTGGCGCGAGCATCGAGGCTTGGCCAGAAAAACTGAAGTTAAAAATGTGTCAGGTTGGGGATTCCACCCACAGACCAGAAAACACCAAACTTGTATTATTTTTGAATCCCCTGGTTTTTACGGGCTGGTGGAAATAAGATATCTTGCTTCTGACTTCCAAGCAATAAAGAGAGGTGAATCACTACTAAAAAAAATAAAAAAAAACCTCCCATGGACCACCCAGTCGCTCCGTACGAAGCTGTAAAACGAGCCTGGGCAGAAGTGGCAAAGCGCAGAGCTATTTTCTTAATATTATTGCAATTGCGCGAGGCAAATCACACCAGAAAAGAATCAGAGTTTCCTAACAAAGTAGCTAAGCGAGGAGTGTGTTCATGAATTCGGGCTGATTAATATGCATTGAATTAAATCACATTCGGGTCAAAGGGGGAGCGCCAAACCTCGAGTGTAACGTGTTATGTTCAAGGAGCTAACATGTGTATGTAATTCAGATTTCAATGCTTTTTTCCCCCTCATAAGGCTGGATAATTATCCAACTCGGGATAAATAATTATTTTTTTAACTAGAGAATAGTTAGGACTTTTGTTGCTAACTGTAATTGGTCAGATCTCTCATTTTTTTAAGATTACGTGACTGTTACTGAAGAGTCCCGCTGGGGTTTTGAAAAATCGTAACTTGCAAATCACCGTATTTAAAAAAAAAAGGTGCCAATCATATAAAATATGAAACGACACATTTTTAACATTTATTTGTTGTCCTTTTTTATGAGAAAACATACATCTGTTTAATAGAACACTGGCTGAAAGTCCTCAGCCCGAAATTGTGTGTGTGCTATTGATGTTTGCGTGGTGGAATAGTATTTTGGGAGAGCACCTCTTATTTTCAAGTGGGAGAGGGCACGCTGGATGGGCGCACTCCGGAATAAACCATCGGGAAACCCCGGGCACCAGCGTTTGGGCACGCAGGTATTTTGGGGGGGACTTGTAATGAAGACATTGGGTTTGTAATTGGGAGATTTGGGTCCTGTTTCAGGTTCTGCTGCAAGGCTCCTTACGTGACCCTGAGCGAGTTTCTTTAAGGTGATATCCCCAGAGAGCGCTGCTGAAATAAGAATTAGGTGCCAAAATTCTTCCGCTCCCTGCCTGTAACACAGCTGTAATACATCCTAATTTTGATCTAACGTTGTCCGGTATGTTTAGATTTCGGTTTTTTTCAGGACAGGAACTGCCTTCTTAACCATCTGTTTTGGCAAGTCCACGCTAAACGGGTCCACGTTGCAATTGGAGCCTCCTCGTGTTACGTGAGCGTAACAGAATCCTAATAACCAGCCCCCAGGTAACGCCCAAAAGCCCTTGAAAACAAATTGTGCTGCTTGTGAGGTAAGGTGGTGGGCTCATGGCCTTGTCCCCAGCCCTATGGTTGGCACTGCCATGGAGACCTTGCTCTCAAACAAGCCCCAGTAAGAGGTTGGAGACCTCTGAGTGAGGTCAAGAGACGCCTCTCTAAAAGCCAAGGGCAGCATGAAGGAATATGTAAAAAATATATTGGAGCATTCCTCGACATCCCAGGATTTAACCAAAGACCTGCTCTGTTACATCGGCCGTCTCGTGCTGTAGTAAGTTTCACATGGTAGTGGCTACGCGATGGGTCACACAGCGGGGTTGATATCTGCCAGTACCTGTCTGAGCTTTCATCGTCCTGGCCAGGGGAGGAGAACCTGCGAGGTTCACTAAGATTTCCTCTTCGCTTGGGATGTAGCTTTTTGGTGTTCGTTGTGGAGGTTTTGTGTATGTCGGAGAAGGCAGCCCCAAAGGTGTGCTTTGCCGTGCAAGTGGGAAGTTTGTGATGGTCTCCAGCTCCTGAGGAGTCTTCTTGTGTTTGACTTGAGTTGGCTCCCAAAGGCGGCTGGGTTTCCTCCAGAGACCCGCTGTCTTCGGGTGCAACGTGGGCTGGAGGAGCAAGGGAGAACTTCAGCTGTGCCTCTTGCGTCTGTGGTCGGTCCTTCAGCTTCTGCATCTCCTCAGGGTTTCTGAAAGCTTCGTCGCTTCTTCACTGAAAGGAGGAGACCAGTGGGGGGCCAGCGAGGGGGCTGAGGTTCATTTGGCAGGAGTGTGGTCCACAGTCCAGGTCCTCCGCCTGCGGTGGGATGCTGGGGGTGTCGTGGGTTCGTGTGTTTGGTCTTGCGCTGTCTTGAAAGTCTTCCTTGGCCACATGCGCTAAAAATTGTGAGTAACCAGTTCACGGGAGGATAAAGTTCAGCTGTGTGAATGGAGGAGTGTTCTTCAAATAAAATAATAGTGGTGCCAATCAAGGTTACAGCTTTCAACCCAGCGGGAAGGTGGGGGAAGGTCTCATTAGCTGGTCTGAAGGCTGAAAAACAAACGACTTTGTTACGTCAGGGTATTATTTTTCAACATGTAATACATTAAGTCAGCTTTATAACCTTCATTTTTTACGGATAAGATGGTGAGACTACTTTCTTCCCTTTTTTCCTCCTCTTTTGTTTTAACGTGTGAGAACATCTAGTTAGTGAGGGCTAAACCCTAAGTAATGTGACTAATGGGACAAGAACCCAAATCAACGTCAAAACTCAGATAGTCCCGAACAGGCATCAGCTGCTTTTCTCTTCTTGCCTTTGTGTGCGTGGATTCCCATCCATCGTTTTATGCCAAGACGCTAAATCGCTCCTGACACGTTCCTTTGGGACCGCTGCGTTGGCTGGGCAGCCCCCGGGAAACCCAGATGTGCCTTCACGGCCACCGCCCTGGGGTTGGCTTCGTTTGATGCACCGTTTTGCTGGCACCGGAGCAAGTTCACAACGTTCTGCATCTGGTGCAAGTCTTGGTGTCAGCAAGGTTGAGCTGGCAGCAGTCCCGTCTCGGATGAAACATGGAGCAATTAAGTGCTTCGGCTGCTTTTGGTTAAAAACCACGTTGTGTATGAAAGCAAAGCGATGGATTTTTGAGTCCGTCAGTTCTCAGCATCCGTGGTGGTGTCAGTGCAGCCCAGCCTCCTGCCTTCCAAAGGTTAATGAGCAGATGGGATGAAGTTAGGCTGTGCGCCACGCGGGATGATGCACACCATGGGTTAGGAGCAGAGACATCTGTGTGATGCTGGGAACGACGTATTTGGAAATGGTTATGTGGAGGGGGACTTGCGTGCACGGGCTGGCAAGCACTAACGTGACACCTCGGCGGCGAAGATAAATGCAGCATTAAAACGCGGCGGGAGGAGTAGGTCTGGTTGAGCGTGAGGAATGGTCGCATCGCTGTACAAGTTCCTGGTGAGAGCCGTCTGATATCCTCCGTACGGTCCTTGTCAGCACCCAGGAAGATTGAGTGAACCTTGCTGGGGTTGAGGGCACGGGTGCTGGGATGAGCAGGCGGGGAGGTCCTCTGGGGGAGGAGACCAGGGCGGTTTGGAAAGTGTAAAGGAGGAGAAGGGATGTAACTGTACAAATAAAACAGGGGAGTCTATGAACAGGTAAAATACTGGCTTGGAAACAAAGAGTAAGCATAGGCTGGGCTTTAATAAATTTAGGCTGAAAAAATAGAAATTAAAACCAGTGCTTGTGAGGAAGCAGAGATTGCTCCGTGCGTTCGGGTTTCTATGAAGCTCTAATGAGAAGCTCCAGCGGGAGTTGGCACGTACCTCGAGCAGGGGGGTACCTGCACCTTCCCCACGGCTGACGTATGAACACGGCGAAGTGACGTCTTACAGCTGCAAAAATGAAGCCATGTGCTGTGAAAACATGATCCGTGACCGAGGCTGAACGGGCAGTGCCCAAACGCAACCGCCTGACACTCATTAGGACTTGCCGGAGAACTGCAAGGAACGTTCCTCATATTTTTCAAGTCACCATAAGAGCAAGACAAAAAATAACATGTGCCTACAAAAAGTTCTTCCCGATGTTTATAAATATTTACAGAGACTCCTCCGAAGGCTTGCAGATTTTTCCACTTTCTCTGCCTTAGACATGCAAGACGTTCTCCTAAACGGCCAATAAAAGCTAAAATTAAAAAAAAAAGCTTCTTAAAAAAACCTCACACTTCTATATTTAATGCTGCTCTTTAATTAGAAGGTCCAATATTTCCTCCTGGAGGGTTTCAGGAATGTGGCTGTCACAGATACATCGGCATAAGCAGGAAGCGGGCGATCCCCTGGGGCCAACCCGCTGCGCCATCACCGGGAGCTCTATGGAAATCAAGTCACACTATACCCCGGCTGATCCTTCTCCTGCTGAAAGCCGGGGCAGAGCTCACGTTGCAAGCCAGTGGGGTACATTTGGGCCGTAGCCTGGGCAGGGCGGGAGAGGTTTGCCATCGCTGTTGCAATCATGGAAAAAGCAGCAAAGTCTGTGCTAGGGTGCTAAAACCCATCTGGCGTCTCCTTCACCACGCTTTTCTGTTGTCATTTAAGCGGATGCAACACCCTCTGCTGCCTTCTTTCCCATGTAGGTGCTTCTGATCATCAGTGGGAACCTGAGTTTCCTCAACTGGCTGACCATCGTGCCCAGCATCGCCTGCTTCGACGACGTCAGCCTGGGGTTCCTCTTCAGCTCCAAGCGAGGAGGGGTGAAGGAGCGGCTGGCGCGGATGCAGCTCGAAGAGGCAGCCGGGAAGCGGCGTCCCCTGCCGTACGGTGAGCTATTCCCGGAGCGGGGAAAAAGTTGCAGAGAGGTGTGCTTGGTGTGCTTATCGCAAAAGCTGTCATCTCCTTCTGGAGCAAACACGGGTGGGCAGGGAGGTGGCTCTGCCCCTGCATGGGCTCCTCTGTGGGTTGGAGGGTGCCTGGACCTCATGCTGCGGAGGATGAGTGTGAAGCCGGTGGCTGGTTCACAAGCATCTGCGGGAGCATTGCTGACCTCTGCGCCTGAGAGTCAGTCCTCCGTGCTCTCACCCCAGTGAGCATCAACGCCAACCCTAAATAAGCAACGTGGAATTGCACGATTTATCTAGTGAATTTTTTTTTTTATCCTTTTTTTTTAAATTTTGACTCTTTTAAAGTCAAGGATGAAACACCCAGTGTGGTTTGGGGCGAGGATTTTGTGTTAGAAGTTGGGTGCAGAAGCAGCTCTCGCATTTGGTGTCCTCTCTCCCCTGTGGTGCAGTGGTCCTGTGCCCCATCTGCCCTTCATGCCCACGGGTGGTAGAGCTGCACGAGCACCCCGCTTCTCTGGTTAAATAACCAGACATGAGGCCAGGCTTCCAGAAAGAGCCAAATTGATTGTTGATCTGTTGTGGGTCCAACAACTCTTTAGCTAACTGGAAACGAGACCTGGCTGCTGGCAAAGTGGCCGTTCCCCGTTCAATGTTGCTTGGAGAAGGGGAGAGGAGCAGATGCTCATGGCCACCACTGGCAGCGTGGGCACGGTCACGGCGGGGAGCGATTTCCCCAAAGCAGGGAGGAGGTGAACTCGTGTTCATACCGTGAATATGGAAAAGCAAATACAAGAGGGTTTGTAACCAAACAAAAGGGATCGATGTGGCTGATGTTTCCTCCTGAAGGCAGTTTTCAAGCAGCCCTGTTCCAGAAGATCGCCCGCACAAGCAACACTGGGATATTTTTCATGGGGCTGCATAACAGATGTAGAGTTGTGTTTGTAGCATTTTTATAAACCGCATATAAGCAACGAATCGCCTATAATATCAACAACAGTCACAGATGCTCATTTTTAAATATACTAAACATCTGTCAGAAGAGTGAAAAATGTCAAGAAGATAGAGCATCTGTCTCCAGTCCGTCCTCGTCTACCAAGAAACGCAGCTCGTTCACCAGAAGCCTTAGTTCCAGCAAGGCTAACGCAGTTTCATTAAACTTTCTGTGTCTCCTATCTTACATATTTTGCTGGAAGAAATCTTGAACAGCTTTTCCCCTCCGGTAGCTTTGCTTTAGAGGCTGGGAGAGCCTAGAGCTTTCCTACCAACTGTATTTTTGCATCCAGTCCCAAACAACGCTCACGTTGCACCTTCCTTTCTGGAGGAGGAGCCAAAGGGCACCTCTTTGCTGTGTCACTCGGTGAGTCACCGTGAGGGAGAGGTAGATCCTTTTCTTGAGGAATTTGCTCCTTTTCTGTGATGTTCTCCAGAAAACCTTCCTGATCCAGGGTGCCCAAGCAAGGAGAACCATCCGTACGTACTACAGCTCTGGAGTGTCCATGTGTCCCTGTTCTGGGAGCTTAAAAAGAGGTAATCTGCAAGTAAAGGGTAGAGTATCTGTAATATTCTGGGTGAATTTGGCTTTCTGCGTCTTTTTTCTGCTCACAAAGCAGAGGCCGTTGAGCTGGCGCTGACGGGCTGTGTGGCAAGAGGCTGAGAGGAGCCCTCACCCCTGGGTCACCAGAGCAGAAGACAGGAGGGTACCCAGCCATGCCCCACTCGTGACCCGATTTTACAAGGCCCTGGCCACATCCCTGAAGTCTGTGTGTGTAATTCCTTCTGAGACCTCGAATTCCCATTGCTAGCGCTCAGCTCCGGCCTGCTCGATCCAGATCCCGTTGGCTCGTGTCCCATGCTCCTGCCCCAAGTCTTGCTCCATCCTTGCCATGGTTTTGGGTTTTTTTTCCCTCTATTAAACCCTTTTTCTCTATGACTGAGTAGCTGTGACCCCAAGGGCGTGATGACGATCACCATCTGCTGAAGGACGAGCAGGCCGTGCATGGCCATAACTGTGACCGGAGGAGCTGCTGATGCTGGCCGTGTGGTGGAGGGCTCTGTACCTGCTCTTTCATTACAGGCTGGGAAGTTTAACCTATCTAAAAGACAAAAAAATACCCAACAGGCTGGTACTGCTCGCAACAGCGCAGGGGGTGAGGGGAGGCATCTCGAGGAGCTCCTTCCCAAATCAAACGATTCTCCAGAAATGTTCTCAGACTAAACAATTATTAATAGCTTCTGCGAGAGGTTCAAATAAACATCCCTCTCCCGCAGAGATGAGGGGGAAGCTACACGCGATTGCTTTGAATCTAATCCTTTGGCTGTTAAAGTTAAATAAATTTAAAAAGGCCATAAGGGTAGGAACCCCTCAGAGGTCACGTCTGCTTATTTGTCTGGTGGCAGTGGGTGTCTCCTTAGACTGAAACCCAGCGCAGCCCCTGCTGCAGACCGAATACCAAGGCCCTGGTGAAGCAACACCGCGTCTCGTACATGCATGATAAGCAACAGAGATTTTGCAAAACGCAAACGAGGTTTGAAGGGAGCTAGTGAGCCAGAGGGGGGGAAAATGCAAGAAATAAGGCTGGGTGGGGAGAGCCTGGGCAGCGGGGAGGCAGGGACGGAGCCGCGGGGAGCTGGAGGCACTCCACGCACGGCTTACCAACCGGGAGGGCGATTTCGAGCGAGGTGCAGGTGCCAGCTGCCTTTTTTCCCCTGTATTAAAGCAATGATTAATCTTACATTTTAGACATTTTTCTTTTTAGCCCTTTCTCAGACTATTTAGAGACAGGCAGATCTCTGGAGCGATAGCGCATGGCCCTTGGCAAGGTCGGGTTGATGACGGCGCAGCCTTTGTCAGCCCCGGCCCGAGGCCGAGAGCAGCTGTGAGCACCCAGGCAGGGGCCTGGCCGCTGCGAGGGGGTCAGGCAGGGGAGCAGGGGGAGCAGAGCCCATCACCGGCGGTGAAATCACCTTCTTCTGGTCTGCTTTTGTGTCCCGAACAGGCTGCTATGTCCGCAAAGTGGTGAACATCTCCTTCGGCCTCCTGATTGCTTATCTCAGCATCCCAGTTGTCCTAAACCTGCTCAACTCCAGACAAGTCATGAACACCTCGTTCAACCCGCTCAGAATAGTGAACACCTACGGCGCTTTCGGGAGGTATGTGTGTTTTAATAGCACATCGTATAGCTCTCTCCGCTATAGTCCGATAGCCGGTCTGTGTGCCTTAAACCCAAACAGAAATCCTCGAAATCCTTCCAGCAGCCGGTAGACTTGGAATATCTGCTTGTGAGAGAGAAGTAGAAAAGGAGCAGGTTTCTTTCCCACTGAATTATAATTTATTTCCTTTGAGCCACTTTTAGTTAGCTCATTATATTGACGTAGCAGGATGAAAATATCCATAAAAGAGTTCATCCAGTGGGTAGCCTTCACCATCACCAGCCCGCTGTATTTATGGTGAACTTCTTGCTCTCCCTCGTGTAAATATTCACATAAGCTATTGGGTAGCAGATTTTAGGCCAACAAAAGGAAGTGCTTTTTCCAACGAGTGACTTGGGGAATTCATCGCTACAGGAAACTGTGGAGACGAAAGTATAAATGGCTTCAAAAAAGAACAAGACAGAGAGGACAGGGCCAGCAGCAGTCTGGCTGCTGCCTTCAGCTCAGGAAATCCCGCTTTTGGCTCCAAGGTGGGACTGGACAAGGGAAGCATCTCCAGCTGCATTCATAACCGGGCTGGTTTTTAAGCATCTGAGTCTGGGTTTTCTGGGGACAGGTCACCAGGCTTAGGTGAGCCACAGTTGGGCTCACCATAACGGTTCTTGTGTGTGCTGTCCCTCCCAGCCTCTTCCAACTGAGAAAATGCTGAAAAATAGGGCTTCATCAGAACGGCTTCATCAAAACAGCTTCATCAGAACAGGGGCAACAACAGGGCCAGTCTTCTCTGCACGAACTGCTGGCTTTGCCACCACCGTGGTGGCCATGGGGTGTTCCCCAGAGGTCTGAGCCGAGGGGTGGGACGGGCAGCTCTTGGGTTAGTGGGCTCTGGACGAGGTCCCACAGGAGAAGCCAACAGTCATTAAGTAGGTTTTATAAAAGGCAAAGCAGGTTGGCCGTTGAGAGGGCTGGCTGAGCGGCTGGTGAAGGGGAGGAGCAGGTCTCACTGCGAGCACCGGGGATGCAGAGGACACCTGGAGCACATCAAATTAATACGATGTTTTCCCCACTTTTTCAAAGAGCAGAAATTTCTGTGGAAAGAAAAAAGTTAGAAAAAAACCCCATGATTGAAAATACCAACACTGGTTGTGGAAAATGCTGAAGTTTCTCCTTTTTTTTGAGAGAGGGAGAAATAACCCCTGAGCCTCTTTGAAGGCTGGAGTGGTGAAGCTACGGGAGATTGTTTTCTTTGGGTTGTTGTTCTTTTTCTTCTTCAGTCTATGGTTTCTGTTTCAACAGTTACCAGAACCTAAAGAGCATGTGATGAAATGCTGCTGTAATATGTTTGTAATTCCAGCCTATGTAAACCAATAAAAAGAGGATTGCAGCTTATAATGAATATACGATTATGTGAAACTTGACATATTTTGAATCACACAGTAGGAACATACTTTTATTAGTAATTTGGTGTCCCTGATTTACAGCGTGTTTCTAACCATTGGGCAGCTGGCCACGGCTCATAACTCAGCCCAGTGCATAATATGGAACTTGGCTGGAGAATCCAGAAATCTATTAAATGTAGGTAACAATTATAAGCAGAGACGTACAGCGTTCCTTGGGCTGTAAGCATCTATCACTGGAAGCCATCAGGGGAGAAGGTGAAGGCTGTGTGTTTCCAAACTTTCGGTTTCTGGGGTTGGAGGAGGAGGGACCAAAGTAGTAAAAAATTAAAAGGGTGTTGGGAGCTGGACAACTTTGATAGGCAGAGTTACGCAGTTATGTGTTCGTTATGGAAAACAGCTCTCCAGTGTAGGCGAGCGTCACTGACAGGTCATTGAGAACTTGATGGTGGTGTTTTCACACGGGCTTTCCGTGGCCTGGAGAGTTTGCCATCCCCACTGCTCTATCACCTTGCTGTGCTGAAAGACTCCAGCCAAGCAGCAAAGGGAATACACATGACCTACCGTAAGGCTGGGGTGCTTTTTAACCAAGTTGCTATACATCAGCTGGGTATGGGGGGCTTTTTTGTTTTCATTTTCTGCTTTTGTTGGCTTGGCTTGCGTTGGCTCACACATTACCTCCTCCTCCTCCTCTTGCTGAGTAATAGCTCCATGAGACCTGTCTTCCAGCCAGGATGGTGAAACGTTTGGGCGCGCAGAGACAGCTGTTAATGGTGCCCCAAGAGTCAGCTCCTGGGGGTGCTCCGTATGGGGCCAACCACCTCCCCAAGGCTCAGCAGCTGTAGCCAGTTAACCTGGGCTCATTGCGAGCGTGTCCTGCCCTTTGCTGTGGCCAAGGTTCGAGCTGGAGCTCAGCACCCTGTGGCCAGGCTCACAAAGGGCACGCTGGAGTGGTCCCAGCTGGAAGCTGCTCTGCTGATCCCGCAGCGGGAGGTGTCAGGGCCAGACCTTCAAAACGCAGAGGCAGGATTTCTGTGCTCAAACTTCTGCAGATATCGTTGGTGGCCGTGCCGTTAGGGCAGCCACACGTGCCAGTTACAAGCCTGTATTTTTGCACACGGTGCATGCTAAAAACCTGGAGATGGAGCTATGTTTTGTGACCATCTTTCACCTCCCGTTTTCTCATATCATCAGGAGCTTGCAGTCAGAGCGCTCTTGGATCGTGGGAGTTATCAGAGTAACAGAAAGAGGTTTTCTTCAGGAACATGAGACAGAGGGAGAAGTTGGTGCAGGTTGAAGATGCTCATGTGGGACTTGGGAGACACTCATTATATCCTCTCAATGTCTTGGACAAGTGTTAGGCTCTGATCTAGAAAGACAGACCCATCGATTTCAGTAGGAATCATCTTTTTGGGCCATAGTCCCTCCTTGGACTGGCACAACTGCAGTGGGAGTGTGAGAGGGCATGGAAGTTGAAGGTTTCCATGTACTTTGTTGCTGGAGAGAGAAAAGGCTGCTGGATAGACAGGTTCTCTGTAGCTTGGCCCATCAGGATCCAGCTGTACCATGAGGCCATTGACTCGCGTTGCCATGTTGACTCTCGTGAAGTAGCATTTTACATAACTCGAGACAAAAAACAATATCATGTTGTGTCCCACAGCATTACCAAGGAGAGAACAGAAGTCGTCCTTCAGGGGACATCCAGCCTGGATCCCAATGACCCCGCTGCTGTCTGGGAGGAGTACGACTTCAAGTGCAAGCCTGGGGACTTGAAGAGGAGGCCGTGCTTTATCACCCCCTACCACTACCGCCTGGACTGGCTTATGTGGTTCGCTGCCTTCCAGGTACGTCTGCTGGGTGTTCTGAGACTTGGGTGTACCTTGACCGGGAAAAACAATTTATATGGATTTACTATGTGTTGGGGTGGGTGGGAGACGATTTGAAGCCCGGGCTAAGTTAATTATGTTAAAAAAAAAAAAAGAAGGTTACATTCCTAGTCTAAGGAAACTCTTGGAAATGTTGTGTGAGGCTTTTTAATTGTTTCTCAGCGCTAACAAGAGTTAAAGACATTGAGAAAGCCCCTGGACCACACCTGCCTCGCGAAGCGGTGGCACGGCGGGGCAGAAGCTGCCTCGCAGGGTGCTCGGGACTCACCAGGGCTGGCAGCATCCCCAGCTGCCCACTCCGCCGGCCGGCTTGAACCCGCATCCCTGTTGGGGACACCCCTGTTGGGGACACCCCCGGGGACACCGGTAGTTGCTTCCAGTGCCCATCTACCTATGTATGGGCGCAGGGTCCCTCAAAATATTTTCCCCATGATGGTATCAGCAAACAGGTGACAGCCATAAATGAAAAAAGAGCGGGGGGAACTCGTACGATTCATTCTTGCGTATCTTTTAGCCTATTCTGCAAAATCTTATTCGCGTGAGCATGAGAACTTGGACCGGGTTTTACAAAACGGGGGCTTACAGCAGCAGCATGAGGCAAACCCGTCTCGGGTTATCACGGGTCTTTCTCTTTGTTCCTGCATCCTCTCCCGGCATATCCTCTTCCCTCGCTCCTCTCCCCCTGCCCCAAACCCCTCTGTTTGCTTTCTTTGTGGTATTTTCATTTAGGCGTCTTTCGGATTCCTCAGCGATGACATAACCATCGCTCTTTGGCTATGGTTTTATATTTACCCCGCGAGTTTTTGTGTGCTGGAATTTCATTTAATCTGCATTAGGTATGCTTATCCCTCAGCAAGACGAAGGGTAAAACTCGAGCCGGCCACGGTGCCCAGCATTCCATAAAGGTGCAGAAGGTTGAATGGGAGCTGTTGGTTTAAATCTGACTGTACTTTGGGAGGGCTTCAGCAGCGGAGGACAAATCAAGCTCACCCAAGCGAAGGTTGTTTCTGAGATGAGAGAAAGGTTTCTTACCAGGGTAGGAACATCCCCAAGGCTTTAAAATACAAAGCGATCTCAGGTTTAAAACCAAAAGAGGACGGGGCATAAATGCTGATGCATCACAGCGAGAGTGGGCTGTGCCGGTGCCGAGAGACACCATCACACGCCAGCGCCGTCTCTCCGCAGAGCCGGGGGTGACCGGGATGCACGGGACGGCCTGGGAAGGAGGAGGAAGAGGAAATAACACGGCCTCTTCGCATCTTCATTATCACAGAATCACAGAATCATTTGGTTGGAAAAGACCTTTAAGATCATCGAGTCCAACCGTACCTGTCCACCACTAAACCATGTCCCTAAGCGCCTCGTCTGCCCGGCTTTTAAATACCTCCAGGGATGGGGACTCCACCACTTCCCTGGGCAGCCTGTTCCAGTGCTTGACAACCCTCTCCGTGAAGAAGTTTTCCCCAATATCCAATCTAAACCTCCCCTGGCACAACTTGAGGCCATTGCCTCTCGTCCTATCACTTGTTCCTTGGGAGAAGAGACCAACCCCCACCTCACCACAGCCTCCTCTCAGGCAGTTGTAGAGGGCGATGAGGTCTCCCCTCAGCCTCCTCTTCTCCAGGCTAAATTATTAGTGTTTAATTCACTGAAAGGTTCCCAAAAGTGTTTCCGTGAGCCTGGGCGCAGGGGGCTGCCAGAGCGCGTGTGTGCCGAGGCGTCTGTCCCCACCGGCTGATGAGCAGCAATTAGCGTTGCGGGTCTCGGCGGGAGGAGGGTGCGTGCCGGAGGCGTGCGTCAGCCCTGGAGCGCGTCCCACTACGGCAGCACCGGGTGGGAGTGGGTCTGTTGCCCCTTCCCGGCCGTCCCAGTGCGTGCATCCCGTGCCCACTGCCGCGCTCCCTCGTCCCCTCCTGCCGCTGGGGACATTCCCGTGGCCCCCCGGAGCGCACAGGTCTCCGTGAAGCAATTTTGGATCCTGCTTGGAAGAGGTGTTAACAAAAGGTGCAGAAAAGAGAAAAAAAACCTTCTGAGAAGCAGGGATGACTCGTGTTGCAAATAAGAAGGCAAGTCGCCCAGGCACAGCAGCAAGCATTTTCAAATCTGGGTGTTCAGGCATGTAAATACCTGCTTAAGCATGGAAGTAAATCCCATTTGGAGTGGCCGAATGTTTGTTTGGAAACTGGGAGCTGTATATTTGGTGCCAGCTGTCATCCCTGGGAAGGCTGGCTGTCTTGCCGTCGTCCCCGCGCTGCCGCAGCCAGGAGAAGTCCCCGTTGTTTAGACTCGAGTCACGCAGAGCCGCAGAAGGGATGAGAAACCAGAAGTCGAAACCCCAGAAGAAATTTGTGAAGCCAGGCGAGTTTTGCAAACCCCGCACAGTAGTTTACGGAGTCCATAAACCCAAGTTCCTTCAGCCTCTGGATTAGATTTAATTTGTTTTTAAAAGTTCTGGATTTTTTCTACGCCACAGCTCGCCGCCTGCCCCATCGCTTCCCGAGCAGGCGGCCGCAGGGCTGGTTTTGCAGTTCGTTGGCGGTGGCCAGGTAAGGAGCTGACATATCCAGCTCTGACAGGCTGCAGAAAAGCCAGGGACTTGGGGGGAAGATATTTACCATCCCTTTGTGCTGCTCATGACAGGCTCCTCTTTGCACCTCATCACCGCTTGACATACGACGCCTTCCTCCGCTCGGGGTTTCCTGCAAAACTTTCCACCTTGGCTATAGCTGCAGGATTTGCTTTGAAGAGCCAGAGCATGGGAGAGCCAGGCCCTTGGCACGGCTGGCGCGGGCCGGCGCGGCGGGGGAGCCGTCGGCACGGCCCCGGTGCGGGAACGGGAGGAGCCGCGGTGCCGCTCCACCTCTGAATTGCAATTTATTAGTTGACTGCCTCTTAATTACGGTTCCAGTAGTGCCATAATTATATATAATGTAACATGGCATTATTTTCCAGGAAACAATTTTCGTGATGTTAATTTTATTATCTAAATATAATGTGGCTTTTCACTTGTTTTCTAAATCCCCTCTTTGTTTTGTATGTCTCGACATCCCGCGGGTGCTGTAGCTCTGAATTGAAGCCCTTCATTTAGTTCTGGCAGGGACATAACCCGTCCAGAAACATGTCTGCGTTGCTTCTTCCCGTCTGCAGAAGGGGAAAAACTCCCAGGAACCGGTAGCAGCATGCGGAAATCTGCGCGACCCTTTTCAGTTGTTTCTCAGCAGCCGCCTCGGACGGGACCCCCTTCGCTCCATCGCCCAGCTGANAAAAAGAAAGTCCTTGACTAGTCTAAGCATTACTTAGCAACAACTAAACCATCAGTGTGTTATCAGCATTCTTCTCATGCTAAATCCAAAACACAGCACTATGCTAGCTACTAGGAAGAAAAGTAACTCTAACTCAGCTGAAACCAGGACAGGTGGTCTCGACAAAAATGATGTGTCTGTCGGTCAGGAGCTGATGTTCGGGTGCTTGTTGCCGAGGTCGGTCGCTCCGGATCACCTACCTCCATCGAAGCAATTTAAACCAAGCTCTGAGCCAGCTTGACGCACATGGACATTTTGAAGAGGGGCTACTGCTGATCGAAAAGAATGGCACGATGTGCTCATTGCGTTTGCAGATGCCACCAAGCTGTGAGCACGACAGAGGACAAGGTCTAAAAGCCCAGCGATGTTGCTGGTTTGGGTCCGAGCAGCCAGGAGGGGCGTGCGCGGTGCTGCATGCAGGCAGGACCCGTCGCCTGCCCCGGGACGGGATGGAGCGGAGCATCATGAAGCCTCTCGGGCTGAGTGTGCATCACAAGATGAGCACACTTAGGAAAAGGCATCGTGAGAAGGCAAACACGATACCACAATAGGCGAGCAGGCATTCGGCATGCGTGGTGTCACCCTCCTAATCCGGGAAGGGTGCAGCTGACTGGCAAGGGTGCAGAAGAGGGACCCGCAGAAAGAGCAGAGGTGCAGAAACCTTCTCCCAGGGCAGCAGAGCGAACAAATCTGCATGGGCATCCCAGTGTCAAAACAGGTTTGGAATAGGTGAAAACCTACTGCAGAGGGGAAAGCAGCAGTCTGTTCTCCGTGTCCCTGTGGAGAAGGGAGGAAATAAGGGATGAAATGGCAGAATATGATTTAATCTCGGGAAAATTCGGGTTAAGCGTTAGGAAGAGCTTTCACCCCTTGACGCTTTATTGTGTTAGGGCAAAGACATCCTGTTTTTACAGAAGCTGGAGACAAATTGTTAAAGCTTTGTCTGTCCTCCAGCTGCTGATGGCAGCGCTCCTGTAATTATTTGACTTCTGGTTTATGGTGGGCATTTGTAGAAGCAGCCCAGAACTGAGCTATGCCGTGCCGCTGGTACAAAAAGCGTTACAATTTTTGGCAGGCTCTGGGTGGATTCAGCATCGTTAATAAATAGCAACCAGAACACAAAATACTGCTCATAGTTTGGGGGCTTCAAGTCGGTCACTTTTCCTGGTAGCGGGATGTCTTGGGCTTTACAAAAGCCTGTTGTTTATCATACCAAAGATTTGTTCTTCACCAGCGGGCAGCAGTGGAAAGCCTTCAGTGCTCTGAATAAAGAAAAATCAAACGGAAGGCTTTCCCCCTCCTTGCTATGGCACGACGGTTATTTATTCTGCTTGGGGACTGCAGTTGGCCAACGCGAAGGCACGCTCTTGGTGCTTACCAAATGATAACTACTCAAAAAATAACAAAGCTAATGCCGTCTTCATATTGGTTTTTAAAGCCCAGTGGCTTCTTGCATTGTCCCTTGAAGCTGCTCCAAAGCCTCTGAACGTCGGGACTGGCACAGAAGCCGCTCGGACTGGTGGCCCATGTTGCTGTGTCCTACAGGGCTCTGCAAACCGGCACAAACCCACCGCAGAGCAGCATTTGGGGTGCGCCGAGAAGCGATGTGTGTTTTCCAGATAGGATGTGTGAGTTTGTCAATAAACTTCAGAGAAGAGAGAAACTTCAGCAACGGGATTGATGCTCTGGGGATCTCCCCTGGCTGGTAACAGGGAGTCGTGACGGGGACTTCATGTTATCGCACACAAACTGGAAGAGCTGAGAAAGAAGTAACCCTATTTATAGAGAAGGCAGAGTAATCTTTTTGTAAAATACTTTATTCAAGCCTCTGTTATCTCGGTTTTCCAGCCAGAAGGTGCTCACAGGAAGAAGCTGCGTGGCAGCAGAAGGGAGGAGGAGGTGTGCGTAATGCAATAAAACCGAAACCTCATGCGCAGCGCCCTAAGCACAGCCTTTTACATTTCCTTTCTTCCCCCTTCGAAAAACACAGGCCTCGACTCACTTCCATTTTCCATTGCAGCATTCATACCTTTTGGTCCACGTTCAGCACGTAAGAGTTTTATTTTCTTCTTTTAACTGCGATTACTTGTCTCCCCGCGAATAGGAATAATTTCAAGCCCCCAAGCTGCGTTTAGACAAACTGCAGGCTGGGTCACGGGCAGACTCACCTCTGGTAGTAATATTGGGATGGAAGTGCCCAGAAACCCAAATAAGACCGATAGCCTATCGTGCCGCGGACTGTATAAATACAGAGTAGGACCTTGTCTGTGCAGGGAATGATTACTGCCGGCGGTGGCTGTTGTATCTCCCTGTCCAGCCTCTGTTCTGGAACAAAGTGACTTTTCTTTCCAAATACAGAGGTGGTACGGGAGCTACGCCAGGTGTGCGATTTCCCCGAAGAGGCAAGATCTAAGAGCCGGTTCCCAAATTCTTGCTCCGCCTTTTATTCCCCGGCCCGGATCAGCCGTGCTCTGTGCTGCGCCCACCTCCTCCAGGGACCTGCTGCTTTCCCAAGCATTTTCTAATAGGATGCTTTAAGGGATGGCTTTTAGCAAGGCTTGAGAAACTGCCCCCGCTGAAATACTATACGTCGAGCCAGACCTGCGGAGAAACGGCTCGCCTCTTTGGGAAACGAATAGACAGAAGGGGATGTGGTTATTGGAGATAATGAGAAGCGATGCGACCTGATGTAGCCTTTGACCTTCCTTGGTTAAGTCGCTTGGGGAGCGGGATGGTGGCGAACGGCGGTGAGCTGCAATACTATAAAAAAGCAAAAGATCGCATTAGTTATGCCCTCTTTTCTGTGGGAGATGGATTATTTCTCCAGCTGATAGCTCAAGTTCCCTGAACGGCAACAGTCGAAGTGGAAACAGCAGTGCAAACAGCGATGTGAATATTGGCTGAAAATACCCAGGGCGGTGGAGTTGCCGCTTTACATCCCCGCAGCGGGTAGGCTGTGACGCAAAAAACGCCCCTTACGCCACAGCGTAAACCTCCCCTGCCCCTCCGTCATCTGCCCTTGCACACCGACGCCGATGCGAAACCGCGCAGGGCTCCCGACCATGTGAAATAATAACGCTGGGCTCCCGTGCCAAGTTTCCAGCTGTTTCCACATGTGCATCTCATACTTACCTCCTCCCGCGCGCCTGTGCCAGGACCAAGATTCAATAAAATGCCACACTAATCCGCAGTCCTTTTTCATTAAATGACCAATTAAAGCTAGAGGAAAAGGGTTCTTATTATTATTATTTCAGTTGGGAACATGTTCCCTGTAGCGCCGGGTGGTTTTTCTATGTGTTTTTTGCTATTACTATATTCTCTTCTACTTTGTTATCTCTGCAGAGTTTCGTCGCTACTGCGCCTGGTTTGCCCCCAGCTCCTGGCTGTTGCCTGACTTAGCAGTGATTCGGTTTTAAATTCTGTAAAGTTATTAAATGCTTCTGTACGCAAGTTAACGTATTCAAGGTGAGAATGCCGTGTTTATACACGGGTAAAGCGTATAAGCGGAGAGGTCAGAGAATATGAACAGCGGACGAGAAGTCTCGGGGCAGGTGGTGGTACCCCGGGGCAGGCAGCGATGCTCAGCTCCTCGTGCTGGGCCACGTGCGGGAGGGGAGAAGGAGCAAACCCCGTCCCAAAGCGGTGAACGCGGCGAGGCTGGCACGGAAAGCCGGGGGAAGCAGCTGCCCAAGCACCGCACGGGGCTGCAGCCCATCAGGAAATAAAAACTCATGGGGTCTTAACACCTAGCCCCAGGTCCTCTTTGTTAGTCCGCTGCGTTACACCTAAAAGCTGGGTTTTGGAGGTCTTGGGTGCTGGTACCAGCAGCGAGGGCAGTTACAGGTGAGCTGGCTGGCTGGAGAGCGGCGCCTGCTGCGTTTCTGGGGGTCTGCAGGGACTGTCCGTGAACACAGAAAGGCTTCGGCTTTGTGGGGAGGGGAGCGTTGCTTTGGGAACCTTAACCTCTGCCCGAGCTGCCTTTCTCAGCCATTTCGGTTGGGTTGATGATGGGGTTTTTGTGCATTTAGGTTCGTTCGTTGCTTTCTGTGCTAAAACAGAAAGAAAACTCTCAAAGGAGAGAGTCATGGCCACATCTGTGGTGGGCTGCATCTCCCCAGGGATGCTCTGTTCAGGGCTGGACAGTGAGTTGTGCAGCTCGGGGCACATTTCGGATGCTCCAACCAGCAATGTGTAGCAGCAGGCTGTGCAGGTCACTGGTTCCCCAGTAACCCCAGCACAGGTACGGCACAAGGGGAGCTGCAGCCCCAGCTTTTGGAGCACAAGAGGTAGGTGCGGGAGTCTCAGTCCGTGCCCGTGTCTTGATGGAGGTGCAGGGAGACGGAGCAGCCTGGGGACCTGCATCGCTGGTGCAGGGTCAGTCCCCAGCTGCCTGCCTGTGTGCTCGGTGAAGATCCAAAACCTAAAGATGAACCCAGTACGTGCGTGCATGCCCACCTTAAAGCAATGTGGGCATCTGTCCTGGCTTTTTTATGAATCCACTGGAGGGTTGAAGCTCTGACTTTCCTGGTTTGCACACTCAGAACTGGCAAAAGCGGAGCACAGCGCCGGGCGAATCCCTCCCATCCTGACCGTCACAGCTCTGCAAACAGCGTTTGGGTCTGGGTGTCACTGGATCCACACAGAGGAACTGTCGCCGTCCCACCCTGACGCTTCCCTGGACGCAGCCTAGATCTTCTGGACTCTTTTTTTTTTCTCTCCTCCCTTCGCCACCATATCACTTTACAGAGTAATGAGTTAAACAGCGCGGTCGTTAGCGCAGCTCGGCTGCTGCGTGCTCCCAGCATCGGCGGCGTGCGATAGCTAAGCCTTCGTGCTGGGGGGAGCCGGGGGGGGCTGCGCCGGTGGAAATTTCTCACTGCAGACTTTGCTGGGGCCAGACATTGTAAATTTTACAAGAAAAACACTTTACAAACCAGAAGTCCAGCTCTCGTGTACGTGGATCTGCTAATTAACAATTTGGAGACCACGTGAGCCAGGGAGCCGATTCCACCATTACAGAGCCCTCATGGTTTTGAATCAGGCTTTGAAGATTTGGGATCCTCCAAAAAGCTCTAGCTCCGGGAGTCTGGTGATTTCTGTTTCTGTTCTTCTCCAGCTTTGCCCCAACTCACGCACAGGAACCCTCACACCTCCCGGGCCCTCCTAGAAATGGCGCTTAAAATCATACAGAGGACTTTAAAAAGGGATCTCCAGGGAGGCAGAGGATGCTGAAGGTCCGACTCGCAATATTTGATTGTCTGCAATTGCTGTCGCACCTCTCGGGAGGTGCCTGCTGGCAGCCAAGGATGCCTTGGGCTGCAGGTCCCAGCGTGGCACCCACCCTCCCAAAGCCCGGCCTGAGCCGAGCATCTCGGGCATCGCCGAGCCGTCGAGGGGCACGGAGCCGCTCGGCGCGGCTGGGAGTCTTGGCGTGAGTTGTCCCGTGAAACGCGACGCGGTCGAGCCCTTGGCAGGGATGCTGCCGGCTTTTCCTGCAGCCCTGCCAGCCCTGGCGGGGTTATTGCAAGACTTGCAAGGTTTGTGTTTAGCGTCTCATGTGATGCCAAGCTCCCGGCTCCAGGGCTCACCGCAGCTCCCCTCCCAGCCCGCTGCGTCGGGGCCGTGGTGGCCTCGGTCCCGCGGGGGCTGAGATTGCCCTGTCCCACCTTGAGAGCCGCCACCGCCTCCTCTGCGCCGGGAAGGGGACCGGGAGATGGGAGACAGGGGATGGCACGGGGTGTTGGTGGAGAGAGGGGTGTGCCAGAGGTTAAATGGGTTTTGGGGTGGGCAGAGCCTGGCACGGGGCTGGCGGTGGGAGACATCCCTGGATCCAGCACCCATCCGTGTTGGTGGTGCAGCCGGGACAGCAGATGGAACGAGCTGCGCGGTGAGGCAGGATGGAAGCAGGCGGATGTGGAGAGTAATCTTTTTTCAAAATTCGTTGGCTTAAATAACTGTGGTTTTCCTCTAAATTGTGATGAGCACGGGTCAGAAACCCTGCGAGGTAGAGCTGCTGTTTGATGGGCCTTTCCACCAGCGTTTGGTGTTTTCCATCTCGTTTCTCTCCTCTGTTTCCCTTAGCAACGGAAATAACAAACTTTACCATTAGAAAAGATTTGCAAAGTAACTTTGCCTTGATGTTCTGCATTAGTCACAGTCCTGCAGGTACAGCTGCCGGCTTTCGCTTTCCCACAGTGTCCCCTACTGCTTGCGTTAAAAAATCCATTTAGGTACACATTAAAAAAGGAGGCGGGGGGGAAAAATCCTAATGGAAGAATAAGGCACAGAAAGTCACCAGAAGGGGAAATGCTTTTTATGGAGCCTCAGCAAGAATCCCTGCGAAGAGCGTGAGATGCGCGGATTCCCGGGGGGAGGTAAATGCAGAGTCGAGTTCTGCCACTGCAGCTCCGACTGCGGCTCCCGAGAGCTGATCCGCTCCCTTCCAGCGGCTGCGTGACTAAGGGCACGGCACGGGATGGAAAGGGGACGGGTCAGAGGAAAGGAGATAAAGAGGATGCATGAGAAGGGAGTCAGGACTAGAGAAATCACTTTCTCCTCTTTTCTCTCCGATAACAAGGGATAGCAACCTATTTTAGAACGATGGGTGGGTCGTCATTTCCAAGTGTGCCGTTACTGTTCCTCTGGGGCGCTCGCTGCTGAAAGAAATTATTAAAATCAAGTGTTCGGGGGGCAGAATAGGCAAGGACACCTCCAGCTGCGGTAGATAGGTGTGAAGTCAAAAAGAGATTTGTGATCCAAGGTGGAGGAGGAGCCGTAGCTGGGGCGTGGTGGGGAGGACCGGGGGTGGTGGGTGCCCCGTACCCGGGGAAGGGCTGTGTGTGTGCTGCACATCTCCTGCACCGGCGATGCACCGGGCTTTCCTGGTAGCACCAGTTGTAGGCTTCTCCCTGGCACTGGGACAAGGCGGTGCAGCGGGCTCGGCAGGGATGCAGGGCTGGCAGAAATGCCCCCTCGGGCATCACGCCTTGAGCGGAGGTCACTGTCCGGGCTGGGTGAAGGTGGAGATGCGTGCCTGACCATCGTCCAGTCTCTGGTCATCAGCTGAGCTGTGGCTGCTGGCCGTGGCACGCTCTCCACCCCGCTTAGCTGTGATGTGAACGCTTTTGGGGACGCTTGAGATGGGGGACGCTACTTTGCAGTTGGGGCAGGCTGGGAGAGTGCACGTAGCCATCCCAGCTCAGCTAACGAACAACTCATTAAACCTTTGCGACTTGCACACCCTCGGTTGTGTCCGTACCCTCGGGAATGATTTCCAGATGAGCCAAGCTCAGTGAAGCTCTCCCTGCTCCCCACAGATGCCGGAGGGTCTGAGTCTGGACCTCAAGGTGTTGTATCCCATGGGATCTGTTCCTTGCAACACCAGGAAATTCATGGTTTGCTACCCGAATCGGTTGTAATCCCTCCCCAGAGACCGCACAGAAGTCTTTAACGCTAATATCGCTACACTGGCAGTGCCTAACGTTTGTATTTCTTATTCCTTCCCCAAGACCTATGAGCAGAACGAATGGATAATCCACTTGGCTGGGAAGCTGCTGGCCCAGGAAGAGGCGACCTTGTCCGTGATGGCAACGAACCCGTTTGCGGGCAGAGCACCCCCACGGTAAGCTTTGAGTTTTGCCGAGGGAGCTGGAAGTACCCGGGCTCCGTGTTGTTCCCGTCTTGGACGTGCACGCGTGGTTTCTGTTGATGGATTGGGTTTTGTATCTGATGGTACCCAGGCGGTCTTTAAACAGGGTGGGTTTAATGTGAGGACACCGTGAAGAGCTGGTGCTCTCGGTACCTTAATGCCTTCCTGGTGGGGACGTAAGGACCCTTTGGTTGAGCCTGTTCCCAGGCACGTCTGGGAAGGGCTCGGCGTTGCTTCTCTTGGACAGAAACCGGGACTGCTGAAGTGGTTTCCTGCCCGTCAGCTTTAGATTTTTTGCCATGATCACGTTGCGAGCTCAGATCAAAACCGCCATTCCTACCGGCCTACTGAGGTATTTCAGAGACAAAACAGTCCTGCAAAAGTGATTGTTTTTGTGGACACTTGTCTTGGAAGTGTTTGCGTTTTCAATGAAGAGGCAAAGCAAACATCAGCAAGTGAAAGGCACAGATGAAAACTTCTACAAAAGGAATTTTTCACAAAAGTGTCTATTTTGTTGATGTATTTTTAGCTGAGAAAACATTTTAAGGGAATTTTGGATCAACTCAAGTAATATTATGCTCTTGCTAATATTTTCCATTCGAGGCTCTTAGGATGCACTGCAAACAAGGATGAAGGTTCACAGCACCGTGTGAAATGAACTTCCTCTTGAACCCAGCTGAGGTTTTTCAGCTTTAGCACAGTGCATCCCCCAGACCTTCCGAGGAGGGGCTCCTTTTCTAGCTAAGACACTAAGAACTTCCACCTTTTACCAAAGCGCTTCCTCTGAGATGCTTTACGCGTCCCGAGATGGTATAAATGTATAAACCCAAGATGGTTTATACGCTGAGCTGAACGTATGTCTGTATATAGTCTGCAAAAACCAGAGCAGCAGCACAGCTTGGAATACAACTGCTAAGTGAGTTTCCCACCATCGTATTGGAGTATTTCTAATAACCACGTTTCTGGGGTTCCCCAGGCATCCAGCCCTGTCTCGTCGTACACAGGCACTGTATCAGAGCACCGGTACAGGCTGATGGGACATAATCCCTCCATGTACAGGAGCCAAGACCGCTGTAAGAACAGTTATTTTGGGGTTTTTGCAAATATTCTCCCTTGAGAACCTGTTTTCCCATCCGTGCAGCATCGCAGAGCGAACCAGCGGGCGCTCCCGGCGTGCGGGGCAGGATCCTGCCCATAGCCCAGAGACTCACAGCCGCACCGGCGTTCCCATAAACGATGGTTTATAGCTCAGGGTGCGTTACAGGGTGGTGTCGCCGTTTGCTGGGTGACACAAGCAGCAGATCTGTTACACACAAATAATGACACCCTGGCTCTGGTCCAGGAGGGCTCCGGGGAACCTCTATTAATTATTGCTACAAAAGGCATACTGGGCTGGACCAGCGCGGCCCTTGCCATGGACGGATACAGCTTTAATAACGTGTTTGGAGGGGGTTTAGCTCTGAGTGGCTGTGCTGGGGTTGGCTTTCCGTGCGAGGAGCAGCGCGATGATGTGCTATCGGCTGGTCTGGCTCGGTGACGTTGAGAGGAGCACGCCACCGCGCATGAAACCTCCTTGCTATGGGTCGTGTTCCCATTTTGGCCATGTTTTGTCTGTCTTTATGGACCTTCGTTTGACTGCACGTGCATGTATCAGCCAAAGTAGGGTCTGCGGCGTGTGACAGCGAGCCGGACCTCCCCACTGCTCCCTGCCACCTCCTTTTTGGGGGCTGCTCAGAAGACCCCATGGAGGCGGCACCTTTCTGATGGCCAGGGAAGGGGCACGGTGCAGCCCCGGCACCTGCGCGACCACTCACGTGGCGAAGGCGGTGGGCACCTCGTTAGGATGCTAACGAATGCCGGAGCTCACAGTGGGCAGAAATTCAGCCCAGTGAGAGGGCTGAGCCACCGGGATCCGGCAGGAGCTGGGTCCCTGGGGAGGTGGTGTTGGGGCATCATTTGCGAGGCTGAGCTGGAAGAGCGACCGGAGATCCTGTCATTGCGCCGGCTCCGTCTCAGGTGGATTTATCACAAGTCTCACCAAACTTTGCTCGTGTCCCCGAGGCTCAGCACCATAAATTCACCGAGCGGCGTTCATGGCGGGGCATTCCCTTGCATTGCTTTTTTTTTTTTTAAGTAAAAAGACAATGAGAAGAAGACAGGTCAGTCCTGAGCGCTGGCTGACCCCGGGGGTTTTTAGCAGAACCTGGGGCCTTTAGACACCAAGTCACCAGTTTGAATTAGGTGTCCCCTGGTGCCAGCAGCCACAAGCAACGACCAGCTGGTGGCTGCTGGCAATAAACGGCTCTCGCGGTTCACGGAGCGGCAGAAGCATTTGATAATCCCAGAGCTGTTTATTACCGCGTGTCCCCCGGTGCCATAAACATTGCTCCTGGTACTCGCTGCGGCCGAGGCTGCAAACGAGGCATCACGACAGATTGAAACTCAAGAAAATGTATATCACGGCTTGCCTTGCGAGACCTTGCCGTCGGAGGGCTGCATCTCTTCTGTGCTTTCTGGCATCAGTGGTGTTAAAAAAAATGAAAGTAGTTGAACGCAGGAACGCAGTTTAAAATGAAAATAATGAAGTGGGATGGGGATAACACTACGTTGCTCCAGGTGGTGAATGGGTTTTTTTTATTTTATTCTGTAACAGGTGAGGAAGTGAAATGTTCAGGAGTTCAAAACAAAACCACAAGCAAATCTTTATCTGCGTTAGTTTTTATAGGAGAACGATAGCAGAGCGTACAGAGGAATAGGAGCAGGTCCATAGGCACTTACGCAGCAGCGGGGATGCTGTGCCGAACACCCGGTGCTATAGATCTTGGGCACAGGGTCTGGATTCGTGCGTTACCTTGGTTTAAGCAGAGCACGGACTCTGTTTTCACTCTTTAGCAGCTAGTTTATAGTAGGAAAAGATCAGGATCCAGCGCTGGTTTTATGTGTCAGCTGCTTTTGCTCTGGCATTAGCTTTGCTTTAAAAGTTTTTCATGGGTCTAGTGTATTTTTGGGTGGCGTAAAATAAAAATAACAATTTACAAATGCTCCTTTTGGCTCAGACCAAAACCCAGCACCCCATTTCACTCTGGATCCTGGGTTGTGGGGCACGTTTCGGGTTTTAGCGAGCCAAATCCAAACACCTGGGACATCGGCACCATCTGGATTTTTACGCAGGTGTGAGGGCGAGGGCCGGGGCACGGGTGGGTGCTCACGCCTGCCCGCGCCGGGGGAGCGGGGTCGTATCCTGCACTGGGCTCTCCCATCAGTCACCAATTCCTGTTCCTATTGACATTTCTTCAGTTATTGCTCATTTGCTGTTAGCAGTTCGCCTGCGTAAGGAAACCAAAGTGATGATCTGCCTTTTTGTTTTTTCTTTCCAGTTTTTGTGCCCCATCCCAATTCTGCTGGGTTTACGCTCATGGCGCTTGCGGCCAGCGTGGGCACAGCGGCTCCGTCAGCCGCTTTTCACCCAGCGTTACTTCTGCTCAGGCGGGTTTTGTTTTTTTTTTTCCTTTAAATTTGAAAAACACCATTTCTTTGTTTAATTTTAAACCTCCCCTCGTTGCACGTGGAAGCTCCCCGCGGGGCTGGCGAGCCCCCTGCACCCACGGCACGGCTCCGGGCGCGTTCCCACAGGAGAACCATGGCCAGAACCCGGGTGACTGATCTGTGCCCTCCGATCTGGGTGCAAGAAGTGTAAGAAGAGGCAGTTAGCAGGATACCTACTTTTTTACATTTAGACCCCTTAGCAACCTTTAACTGAGCACGGGATGCAGGCTCCCTCGGCGCCGACAGCCGCTTACGCCCAGCCATCGCCTTTTTGTTACAATTTCATTTTAGTTGTGAACAAAAGCCTTAAATTTGAGCCTTAGCGGTAACACCTGGAATAGATACACCCTGAAAGGTAATTCGGGGTGGCTGTAGCTCCGGCGGTTTCCCAAGGGCACCCCGGAGCCCGCCTGCGGCTGCTGCAAACCTTTTAACACAGCTCCGCTCCCACCTTCCAGCGAAGGGCTGTGCCCGGCGCGGCTCAGCTCCCTTCGGAAGCCGGGTGGAAAAAACCCTAATTTTTCCTACCATATTCCTCCCCCCGCCTCCACTCTGAAGGGAATTTTGAGACTTAATTATTTTCATTCCCTGCTAGACTAAATAATTAGGGGAAGGGACTGTTTTCCTTAAGAACATTACGCTCCATACTCCACGGAGTTTGTTCTGTTAATGGAAACTCTACACCTTAAATAGCCAAGGGACTTTCAAAATGAGTTAATGCCTTCGAAATGAAATTTCTGAGACCAAAGTTTGTAGGTTTCTTTACAACTCTAGAAATTATAGTATTTTTTCAAGTGTGATAAACTTAAAATGAGAAACAGGTGACTGATTAAAAATGAGGGTATTGTTGAGCGCCCGGCCTAGCTGAGTGTGAAGCTTTACTTCAAGCACAGCGATGTTTGTGGAATGTGGATTTACAAAATATTATTGTGCGGCGGATAGTTCATAAAACACCAGCCGTCATAAATCTGAACGGTAGGGCTTTGGCTGCGAAATTAATAAGTGTTTAACACACCGTCATGGAAACAGACTGCAACAATGAAGGAAAACAAAAATCAGATTTTGCCTACAGGAGGAGGAAAAAAAAAAAAATCAGGTTTATTTTTGACTGAAGTGTTTGGTGTCTCTGATATTAAATCATGTTCACTTGAGGACTTTTATTCCAATTATAGTAGCACTTTGTTGAAAAAGCCCCAACAAGTAGCCGAAGACCTGGATTTGTAGCGGTGGTGTTATTTATGGAGGCAGCGCTTCCCATTTGATGCTACCTGGCTGCAGGAACGCAAGAAGGATATAGCGTTTGGTATTCTATTTTTTTTTATTTGATTGCCCATATATTTCCCGTTTGTGTCACAGCTACTGGGCTTTATAGCTGGTGGCATGCTGGACTGGATTTTCAGGCCATGGAAGTCACCGTGGATCCTGGTAGAAGATGTAGGTGCTTTCCCAGGGGACCTGCGGAGAGGTACAACCCAAGCCGTGGGAAGGGCTTTGTCGTATTTGCACGGTGTAGAAGCCACTTTGGGGGCTGCTGCCTTGGACACCCCCAAGGGGGGTAGAATAGAGTCATAGAATCATAGAATCATTAAGGTTGGAAAAGACCTCTAAGATCATCTAGTCCAACCATCAACCCACCACCACCACGCCTACTAAACCATGTCCCAAAGTGCCACGTCTACACGTTTTTTGAACACCTCCAGGGATGGGGACTCCACCACCTCTCTGGGCAGCCTGTTCCAATGCCTGACCACTCTTTCAGTAAAGAAGTTTTTCCCAATATCCAATCTAAACCTCCCCTGGCACAACTTGAGGCCATTGCCTCTCGTCCTATCGCTTGTTCCTTGGGAGAAGAGACCAACCCCCACCTCACCACACCCTCCTCTCAGGCAGTTGTAGAGGGCGATGAGGTCTCCCCTCAGCCTCCTCTTCTCCAGGCTGAACAACCCCAGCTCCCTCAGCCGCTCCTCACAGCACTTGTGCTCCAGACCCTTCCCCAGCTTCGTTGCCCTTCTCTGGACACGCTCCAGCACCTCCATGGCCTTCTTGGAGTGAGGGGCCCAAACCTGAACACAGCACCCGAGGTGCGGCCTCACCAGTGCCCAGTACAGGGGCACCATCACTGCCCTGCTCCTGCTGGCCACACTATTCCTGATACAAGCCAGGATGCTGTTGGCCTTCTTGGCCACCTGGGCACACTGCTGGCTCACATTCAGCCGGCTGTCAACCAGCACCCCCAGGTCCTTTTCCACCAAGCACCTTTCCAGCCACTCATCCCCAAGCCTGCAGCGTTGTGTGGGGTTGTTGTGGGCCAAGTGCAGGACCCGGCACTTGGCCTTGTTGAACCTCATGCAGTTGCTCACAGCCCATCGGTCCAGCCTGGCCAGGTCCCTCTGCAGAGCCTTCCTGCCCTCCAGCAGATTGACACTCCCGCCCAATTTGGTGTCCCTGCCGGCACAAGTCTCCCTCCAAGTATCCATGTGGTCTACACAACGTGACAGCGTAAGGGAGCGATGTAAATCTGCAGGGTCCCCAGAGCCTCTCCCATGAGTGCTGGTGTCTTCTGCACAGGGAAGTAAAATATTTTGTATGGTTTTCCCACTGAAAAACGGCTTTGCCAGCAATGAAACTGTCCTGGGAAGTGACAGGATCTTCAGAGGTGAAAAAGCATAAACACCTTTTTTTGGCTTTCTCACTGGGTTTCGCCATGGTGAAATGTTTTATTGCAGTTCGTTTCTTCTTTCCCTATGTACTATAATTTAAAAGAAAATCTTCAATTTATCGTCGAAATTATAACGTCTGATATTGTCAGAATGAAATGATTCCGCTGTCCCGAATGAAAGTTGAAGGGATTTTGTTTTGGTAAAAACAACCTCAGTCTGTCAGCGTTGTCAGGGAGGGCAGAGCTCATCTCAAAGCTTCGGGATTTCCCCCAGGTTGGGAAATCTGGTTTCCAGCAAATGCGGCCATGGGGCAGCTTCACCGTGGCCGGACTGCGCCGCGTGTCCGGTGGCCGTGGGAGGAATCTCCTTGGCAAGGGCAGCTCCTGCCTTGGCTCCATCGGCAGCATCGGCCGCATCCCCGCCACGCATGCGAAGCATGAAACTGAAACCCACACGTGGGGTCTGTCCATGCCAAAAGTAATCCTGGCCGGTGCTGTGAGCCCCGGGGGGAGCCAGGGTTCCTTCCCCCAAGGTTTGCCCGGCTCTCAGTGGAGATGCAGCCTCTGAGCCTCCCTTTCTAACCTGTCCGTGGGGGAATAAACCCACTTCCCCATCTCCCAAGAGAATTTTGAGGATGCTCCGGCTCTGCAGGGCCAGACCTTGGAGGAGCCTTGGAGAAAGAGAAGTCAGCAGCGTTGAAAAACGACCCATAAAACTGCCCTTATTCTGCAAACTTGGGCCAAGATGAATTTATGATCCCGCCTGCTCACGGGGCTAGAATAAGCAAGAAAGCCGATGATGGAGGCTCTGTTACTGTAATGAATTTGTACTTTCCACTGCCGCTTGCTCCCTGATTTACAATGGAGTGGGGAACCTCGAGATTAAAAAAAAAAAACAACAAAAAAAAAAAAAACCCAACCCGAATCGAAAAGACGCCCCGTGTTTTGGTTTCTTTCTTCCCTCCCCCCCTTCTTGCCCTGTCAGGCCATTAATTCTAACAGAAACCACCGGCTCTGGTTTTTTCCCTGGAACCCCTCAGCTGTTGCAGGGAGACAGCTGCACCCGCTGGAACTAATTCCAGCTGTCTGGGAGATTTAGCCCTCCATCCCAACAACCCCGGTATTGCTGCTAATTTTTAACACGTACAGTTGGAAGATGTCATAATAGGCTGATATATGATCGAATCTTGAAAGCGCTGCAGCGCAGCTGCTACCGGGCATCTGGCGGGATGAATATATTGATTTAAAAAATAATGCTTATTATTTTTAGCTTTTCTGCCCTCCGCAGGGCTGTAGCTTTGCCCGGTCTGGGTGGTGATGGAGAGCGGGTGCTTGCCCAGAAGGGCAGTGGCCGGCGGGTCCTGGCATCCCGTGCGGGGCGGTGGGTCCTCCTGGGCGGCTCGGTGGTCCTCTCTCTTCCAGCCATCCGCGCCGGGATCGGCACCGTCGCTCTGCCGCACGGCTGTTTCGCTTCTCCTCCCTGGCACTGCCGTTGGGCGTGGGAGAAGCTGCCAAAGGGGCCCTTCTGCCCCTTGTCCTCCATCGTTGTTATAGCAGAGAGGGTTTTCCATCTCCTGGAGGAGAAATGTTGGACTTGCTTTATCTGACCGTATCTTGTTTCTTGCCTCTCAAGTGATCGTTTTGTCCTCGTGTGTCTCCTAAGGGACCTACTCTGGTTCAGCCTGATGCTTTTCCCGAGCCATTTCCCCGCCTGGCCGTGGTAGCCGGTGCCCGGTGCTTCCCAAGGAGCCAGGAGGAGCTGCCAGCTTGCATTCGCTCAGTAAATCCTGGGAAACGGCTTGCAGCCAGGATTGTTCTTCCTGACCTTTCTGTCCGCCTCCTCTGAAACATGGGTCTTGCTCATCCTGCTCCAGGTACGAGCACCCACATGGGGCGTTGGACCCCTTTTAATGTAGCTGAAGTCAGATAGCTTCTTCGTGACCTTCCTGAAGACGTTCCCATTTCACCAGAGCAGCAAGCAAGGTTCACGCCTGCCAGCAGTCTCCTGTGTCAGAGGGGGCTCGGAGACCTGTGGATCCCTTCCACCAGCCAGAAGGTCTTCACGTGAGCCCCAAAGGCGCACAAAACACAAGCAATTGCTGATAAGGTGATGATCTGTAGCCTGGAGCGGCTTCTTGGTCTGCAGGCGACCGTGCATGCGCGCGTCTCGCCCGAGTTACAAGCTGTCCAGGGCTCCAAGCGACGCTTGTAAACTCTGTGAGCCCTGATGTGATGGGCTCTGGGGTGTTAATGCTGCGGCCCTGCTCGTGCAGGAGCACGTTCGCTCCCCGAATCCCGGGAGGAGGGAGCAGGTCCAGCGAGGCAGCGCTGGAGGAGTTTGCAAATCCTGTAACTTCAGGACTGAGGCACCCAGGTAGATTATAAATACTGGGGTAGCTTGTAAACTCTACGAGCCCTGAAATGAGGGGCTCCGGGGAGTATTAAACTCTGCAGCTTTTACATCCATGAGCCTTGCAAGGAAAGATTCCCACGGATTCCAGGTTTTCCCCATTTCTCCCACAGCCCCTACCCCCGGGAAGGATGGCGAGGACGGACAGCGCGGGGTCTGGATGCTGCCGTTGTATTTTGATGCTCAGAGGTATCGTGATGCTCAGAGGTATTCCCGCTGCAGTTCCTCCATCCTGCAGCACATGTTGAGCCATGTAGAGGCTCTTTGGTACCTCCCTTGACCAGAATGGAAACCTTCAAGTCTCGAATCCCAAAAAAGCGCTGGCAGCGCCGGACAGCGAAGAGCCGTGGGCTGTGGTGTGCCGGAGCTTTGTAGCTCATTGCCGGGTGGGTGGTTCTGCTCCTGGAAGAGCTCGGCCCCATGAAGTTTACAAACTCCACAGCCCACGGAGCTGTGCGGGTTCCTCCTGCGTAGATTTTGTCATCCCGACATGGACCGTGCATCCCAACACTCCAGCTCATGGCTCAGGTGAGGGCTGGGGGAAGCAGCGTGACTGTGGCTGAATTTAGAGGTCAGGGAGGCTTGGGGGGACTCTTCAGATTGCTTTAGGCTCTGAACAGAAGAGCCTGAAACCTAGTCAGATAGAAAGGCAAACTTTACGCCACAAAAATGCATCTTCAATTGCATGTGGTCGCTTTAATGCTCACACGGTTCTAGTTTTACATGCCGAGCCCTTTGATAGCAAACATTTTAATAGACAGGGAACATATGGGAAAAATCATACAAATCAGAGGATAGATATTATTTAATCTGGGCAGGCAAGCCCGTTCGAAAGGGACAAGGAACTTTTCATTCCAGAGGGGTTATAGGACAGTCCTTGAGGTTGGGGAGAAGGTGCTTCTGTGTCCGAGCAGAGACCTGGCATCTCCTGAGGGCTCCTAGGTCTGCCCCGGGAGCTCAGATAAGCCAACTGCTCTCCACATCCCCGTCTAGAAAATGGGAACTTTGCCAGATGGAGTTTGCCGACAGCTCCTTCAGCACGGGGCACCCTGTGACACCCGTATTGTGGGCGTACGTGGAGACGGCTCCAGCGCGGTAGATGCTCTGCAGTCGCTTAGTGAAGAAAAACCCCCAAAAGCCCCCAAAAGCAGGCGCAGGGAGGCTCCGAGCAGAGAGGCACTGACATAGAGTCAGCCACTGAAGCTTTTTTGGGAGGTGGATATGTTTTTTGAATTCAAGAAAGCAACCAAGCAGCGCAGCTTGGAAATCTCTAACCATCGCGGACAGGAGCCTGCAGGCTACCTGCACCCCCGGGAACGTTGCTGTTCAGTCACGCTCTAATTATTAACAGGAAATTTTGTGCTCCTGCGAAGTAAACACTGTGGGAGTAACACTTCAGCCCCCGTTTGACTTTTACCAGCCTCAGAAAAGCCGGCAGGGGAGAGCGGGGGTAGGAATGGCCCTGGCTGTAGTGAAGCAGCAGCTGCAGGGCAGCATTTGCGGTGATGAGATGCAGGTTTGTGCACCCCGAGCCCCCAGCCAGGGCTGCGGCATCGCCCCCTCCTCTCCCCATTTACCTTCCCGTATTTGAGGGCTGGTGTCCCACCTCCCTGCAGCCCCCCCGGCAACGGGCAGCGAGGTGAGGTGCCGGCGCGGCACGGGAGGCTCTGCCGCGGGGCGGTGCGGCATCGGGGGACACCTCCGTCCCCACGCTTCCCTTGGCGCCCAGCCCTTACCGATAGTTTAAATTAGAGTTTAAATCCGAATGCTTTAGTCTGGGCTTTCTTGGATCCCCCCTTTCGTCCTCAGCGGAGGGGGAAACATGGAGATATTTGCCCTACGTTCGTTCCAGCCAGGAGACAGTCAGCAACCCAATGATACAAGTCAGCAGCAAGCGATGGGCGCGCTGAACAGCTCCGCGTTGATGTGTTTTGGGAGGAGAATTGTTTCGGCATCGCTCACCTGGGTACCCAGCGAGATTGAAATTGAGATGTCGAGCTGTGATTGCAGCAGACCTTTTAATTGGGTGCGGTTTTATCCGTCGTCTGCAATCTCCCCTGCTTCCCACAGGAGCGCCAGTGTTACGAAGGTGAGCGCTGATGGCAAATGTATAGGAGTCGTCCCTAATTATTTTAGTGGTAGGATGGAACTTTACGGCTGCCCGAGGTGCAGCCCCGGCAGCGAGCAGCTGCGGGAGCGCGGTGCCCTGCTCAGTAGCAGGGTTTGTATTTTAGCGGTGAAGCAAAGCAGGTTTAAATGAGCATTGACATGACTTTGACATTTTTATATTGTGGGTTATTTTATGAACTTATCCAGCGAATGCAGCGATGCACTCTGCAAACGGGGACCACAGCGCTGGAGCACCGGGGTGTTACTCCTTCTCTTGTCAGCATGCCCTACATCAAGCGGGACCAAACCTCCCGAACCGAGCGGCATGGTTAGCCTCCGGATGTGTTTCGCGAGACTGATGAATGCTTCTTTCTGCACTGTTTTAAAATCTCCTTTTCTGTCAACTCCCAGGGCGGCCAGAAAACAGATGCGCTCGTAGCCCCGCTAATAAGCTGCGGAGAGAAGGAGCAGCCGCTGGCTGGGGCAGAGGGATGCTGGGGGAGCTGGGGCTCTGTACCTAGAAATGTCCCGGTCAGAAATACTCCATAGTTGCTCTCAGAAAAGAAAAAAAATAATCATTTTCCTTCTTTTATTATTATTCTTTCAAACTTGGTTGTAGAGAGGTGTGTGGAGCACGGGGCGGGTGTTAAAGCTCCTCTGCCTCGTGCATCGTTCCGAAATTGCATCAGGAGGAGCCCGGGAGCTCCCCGGTGCCTCACGCCAGCAGGGACGGCTGCAGGCATCCCAGGGATGGCCGGAGCACCGGGATGCGGGAGCCGGCCACGCTCAGCACCCTCGAGCTGATTTCTCCATCCATCTACGGGAAGGCTCAAAAACTCCGCTCCCAGGGGACCGTAACCAGGGTCCAACGCCTGTCCGCCTCCGGCCGGCGGCCGTGCCAGCCCCTCCTGAGCAGGCTGTGCTTTGTTTCCCTGCAGGTGGATCCGAGGGGAACACTTCAAGTACAAATTCAGCCGACCCGGGGGAAAGCACGCCAGCGAGGGGAGGTGGTGGATTCGGAAGAGGATCGGCCCTTACTTCCCCCCCGTCAACCTCCAGGGCCTGAAGAAGTTTTATGAAGACAGGAATTGGCCGTACCCCGTGCGGGACTGATGGGGGAGGACGAGCGAGGTCAAGAGGGGCCGGCTGGGGAAGAGGGAGAGCAGTCAGCTCCCTTACAAACTACGTGTCTTGCCTCTGTATTTTTTATCCGTATCCTTGTTTACAGATATTTTACAGAAGGTTCCCAGCCAACCTGTCCACCTGCTGTTGTGGTCTGGTTTTTCTCATCTTTCTGTTTCTTTCTGCTCATCCTTCTCGCCACGGCCTTGCCTGATGACTGGTTTCTTTTGCCAGGCTGCTCCGTTCGGAAATCGTCAGCTCTAGAATTTGGGAAAAAGGTGAACAAATACTGCGGTCAGTTTTGGGTGGGTGTTGGGGTTGCTTTGGGTGGGTGTTGGGGTTGCTTTCCCCCACCCATTGCATTGTGTGATGGCTACAGAGGCGCAAGGGGAGATTTCGGGGCGGTCTCCTGCCTCAGCCAGTGCCCCCCACGGCTCACAGGTTCCCTGGGGTCTGGCATCGGGCAGAGCAGCAGGGTCCTGCTCTGCAGCCGGCTCAGGCGGAGGTGATGCTGGCCCGGCACGCGGCACCGCTCCGCNTCCCATCCCATCCCATCCCATCCCATCCCATCCCATCCCATCCCATCCCATCCCATCCCATCCTATCCCATCGCCATGTGCGCTGCCAGCACTGAGCCATCAAAGCTGCTTTATTCCCAGCATAGCTGTCCCCATGCTGCCCTCGCTGTCACCCTGGGAAGGGCCCCGTCACCCTTCTCACCGCAGGTAAATGACCGGGCTGAGCTCCGTGTCCTGCCCGCCGGGCATGGTCCGGCTGTCCCGCAGCTCGTCCCCGGGGCAGCACAGCAAGCCGGGGCTGGGCAGCGGCCCCAGGCTGGGGAAAGCACCCTGAGACCTCACCCTGAATCTCCCCTGTCCCCTTCTGTTCGCTTCGGAGTGTCCCCTCATCTCGGGCCGTGTTTAAAATCGCCCCAAATTGTCCCACCCCGTGGGTTTTGCTTGGTGAGCCCAAATCACAGTGATGGGAGGGAAATGAGAGCAGGAACGTGGACGGCGTCTGAAACAGCCAGCAACTGGCTGGGGTGGTTTATAATAATCAATTGCTTGTTAGCATATTCTGCTGCACACATTTCTTCTTGCGGGGGAAAAAAAAAAAAAAAGATCAAAGCAAGCTGTGTAACGCATAAAACCCCGTTGTACCAGGCTTGCCGGCAGAAAGCCGCAGGTTTACTGAGAAACCCGAAATAGCTCCTTGCTGGAGCTGCCGTGTGGGCTCTGTGACTCAGCCCCGAGGACAAGCGCAGCCCTGTGCGGCCGCCCCGTCCCATGTCCCCTCGCTGCCGATGCTCGTGGCTTGCCCGGGCGGCAGCGGCCGGGTTGGAAAGGTGACCGGAGTCAACAAGTCTGCCGCCAGCCCCACCGCCTTTAAACAGGTCTTGTTTTAACGGGCCCCGGCCTGGCAGCGCCGACGCGTGGGGCTGCGCCTTCCTGTTTGCTTAACCTGGGATTTTTATAACTGGTGCTTTTTCTCGGCGGCCCCAGGGCTGAGATCCGCCTGTCTGGGGAGCTGGCAGAGTTTGGTGCCAGAGGTGTCTGACCGGCCGGTGTTCGGGAGGAGCCGAGCATCCCACGGGCACGGTCCAGCGCCAACGTCTGCACGGCCACGCACCCCAGAGGGCAGGGAGAGGCACAGAAAGGGGCTTGCCGGGCTTTTCCCCCTGGGTTTTGCAGTGACGTTCACCTTGGCCCCCCCGGGGAGGAATTGGAGGGGCTGGAAAGTTTACAATAAGGCTTTCATCCTTCCAGAGCAAATTCAGCCCAAGCCACACGCAAGGGGAAAAGCGTTGCCGCGTGCCGGGCTCTGAAGCAGCTCGGTGCTTGGGGCAGAGCCGTCCTCCCCGGGGGCCACCAGCCTGGCGGGGACTGATGGCCACCGTGGGAGGCAGAGGCGGTGGCTGCGTCTCTGCCCCCGTCCCTGGGGCTCGTCCGGCTGAGCCCGTCCCCTCCCGCGCGAGATGTGCCAAAAGCAGCCGAATGTGCTTTTGAAAGAAAAACGGGTCCAAACTGGGAAAAGCAAAGCAGCCGGTAACCCCGGCCCCGGCACTGGCCCCGGCACGGGGCAGCGCGGGCTGTGGGCGTGGGCACAGAAATGCCGTTTCACACATTGCTCCCCCCTTTCTGACTGCGGGTACCGAGTGGGCACCACTGAGAGTGTATTTCTGGAAAGGGATGAAAGCAAACAGCTCTTGCGTAACCAGCGGGAGCTTCACTCTTTTTTTTCTTTATTTTTTTCTGAAAGTGTTAAAAAGGAAAAACAGCAGCAGCCCCGGGAGGGCTGCCCAGCCCTGGGTGCAGGCCCCCGGTGCCTGCCCTGACGTGGCTCGCCGGGGACACTCCAGCTCCCACGGGGCCGAGGCGATGGGCAATAAATAAGGTGAGTCCTGGGTGTCACGGCACTTATCTGCATTTGAGGGAGCGCCTGGTGTTGTGTCCAAGCGTCTGATCACCGTCCCGGCGAGCCCGGGCTGCCGGGGCTGCAAGAACACAGCTCTCCCTTCCCTTCTCCGGTGCATTCGAGGGCATGTTTGCACGGGGCTCCCTCTTGGTTTGCGGTTGCTTTTCCTGCCCGCCTGCTCCATCCCTAGCAGATCCAGCTCGGGATGGCTGGAGGGAGCGGGAGGACCTGCCCGGGAGCTGGGAGGGTCCGAGGTCCTGCGGGACCGGCCGTGCAGGCTCTGCGGGGTCCCGGGAGGTGCCCGCCTTTGCCAGGGATGAGCCGGCGGGCAGGGAGCGATGGCTGGCGGTTGGCACGGGAAAGGCGCGACGGCGGCGGAGGTGCAGAGCCCATCGCTCGGAGCCGCCGCGCTTCTGCAAGACGTTAACGCTTTTGGCCGGGGACCGGGAAAGTCCGATATGTTACCTGGTCGTGTTCGAACCAAGACGAATAGTTTAATTGCGGGGCTTGGAGCAATGTATAGGGCGCTCCAAATGGTAAATAACATTTACGACTCAATTGTGTTTTCCTAAATATTTGCCATAGTTGGAAACCAACGCTCTTCTGTGAACAATGGGGGAACATTTTGTTCCGATTACCGCACGGAGGGACGAGGGCGACCGCCGCGATCCCGCATCTCGCTCCCGTTATCGTCCTTCCTGGCTTGGCCAAGCCGCCGAGGGGCTGGGGACGATGGAGGCCAGGCTGCGTCCGTCGAGATCCAGCGCAGTTCACGGGTCGGGGTTCGTGTCTCGACGGGCGTGGGAGATAACGGCACGGCTTCACGCTGAGCGTCTCCATCTATGTGAGCTCAGGCACTGCCTGCGCTTACCTCTTTGCCAGCCGTTATTTGAAGCGTTTTATTTGATTTTTTATTTTCTCCTCCCACGGCTGAAATCGAGCCCTGCAGTCCGATGCACAGAGCAAGGCCGGACCCCGTCCCCTGACCCTGTCCCACCCTGGGCACCCCCCAGCAGTCAGGCACTTGGGGCAGGATTTTTTCGGCAGGTGAGCTGGCCGAGAGCAGCACACGCCGTCCGTGTGCTCTCAGGCTTGACGGGATTGCGGAGGCAATTCTCACCTTCCCAGCGCTCAGCCAGCCACGGTCACGCTGAGCTTACCCCCCCCAGACCCTGCGCCCCGCTGTCCCCTGCCACCAGCGTTGTCCCTGCCTGCCCACGGCCGGCCCTGCTCCTGGGTGGGGGCTCGCCGCGGCAAAAAGCCCATTTAGATCCCACCTCCATGGCTGTGCCCGTCCCTCTGCCGGGGGTCCCCGCCGCGGGATCCTCCACGCAAAGCCGGGGGATTTTAAGTCACTGTTAAAAGCGACTCTGCCCCCCGAGCCGCGCTGTCTGCTCCCCGTCCCCGTCCGTCCTTCGCTACCACGAACAAGCTGGCGTGGGCCAGCCCTGTCCGTCTCCGTGGGTGCTGGGGAGCCAGCAGCTTCGGTGACGGCACGAGGGTGAGGGTGTCCCCCTGCATGGGTGACGGGTGATGGGTGACGGACGTCCCCGGGCATCCCTCGCAGGCTGGTCACCGGCCGCAAATGGTGCTGGCCTCCCCCCTCCCCAATTTAATTAATTTCTTTTGGTTTCCAACCTCTGGGTCAGGGATAATGGAACCCAGACCAGCGTTTCATTCCTGTTTGCTGTGCATTGTGCTTGTTAAGCTTTTTTTTTTTCTTTTTTTCTTTTTTTTTTTTTTTTGTTTTAAATCAAAAATTCTCGCTCCGCTCCGGAGCACTGGCTGGAAGATAATACACATTCAAAGGCAGTGAGGAAGGTGCATGCAGGGGATTAAATTAGAAACGTTTCCCTGGGACAAAATTTTAAAAAAGAAAAGAAACAATTATTTAGAGGGGGTGAGGAAATCGGAACCATATTGTGTTATCTGTTGACTAGAGGTTTTCTTGGAGAGATTTTTTTTTTTCCCCCCTGAGCTATGCACTGGAAGTGAAACTTTGTGGCGTTCCCAAGTCAGCGCGCCGTAAATCCATTTGAAATAAAACTCTGTCTGAGGTCTGCTCCTGCCAAGCTCCTCTTCCTCAGATGTCTTTGAAGAGGGGACGGGGACACCCACCGAGCCCCTGGCAGAGAGGATTAGGGTCCCGACATGAGCTCCACCGGCTCTCGGGCACGGGGTTTGGGTCCGTCAGTCAAAACACCGATCAGCTGGACCCCCCCGTGACCACTCTCTTCTGTTGGCTGTGGTTTCCCAGCTCATCCCCTGACCCGGAGCCTGATCTAATCCCGCTCCCTCCTCCTGCGTGTCCTTGAGGTCCAAACAGGTCCCGGCGTGAGTAGTGCCAAGAAGGGGAGGACACGGCCGGGCTGCTCGCCCCACGTCGGCCCTGGGCAGCTCAGGCTCCCACTGTGGCCGGGGGCATCTCGGGTGACGTCGTCGGATCAAAAATAAGCAGCTTCATTTTTTATTTTCTTTTCCTAGATGAAAGTTCTCGACCTTTGGGGTATTACGGATGCATCTTCCAAAAGCCGCGCTCCCCTGTCCGTCTGCGTGGCCGTCGGTGGCTCCACTGCAGCGCTGGGTGCTCGCGGCACCTCGAGTGCATCACCCACAAAACCACGGGGTGGGGGGGATAGCTGGCAGAGGCCCCCGTGTGCACACGAATTAATTGACACCTTTCCTCCCCCGCTCCTGGGCAGGGTCCCCGCAGGGAATAGGTGATGCGGGTGGGGAAGGGGCCGCGGGGAGCCCCACCGGAGGACGCTTAGGTGTTTGCACGGAGGACGGTGGCATCACGCGGTCCCTCCAAATGCGTTCTGCACATGTTTGCCGGGTCGGCCGGGGCTCGGGGCTCACCGCCTTCCCCCCCGCTGAAACCCGAGCGTGCCGCTGCGTTCAGTGCTCGCCGGGCGATGGCCTGCTGCGGGAACCCTCCAGCCTTCCCGCTTGGAGAGGTGCCCCCGGCTCCCTGCCCGCTGGCTCGTCCCAGCCCTGGGGCTATTTGTCTGAAGATGGATGTGAGCCGTGGGGCCTCCGGGAGGTGTGCGAATGCCTTCGGGAGGGTCGGGGCGGGTGACTCGTGTACCCAGAGCTTCCTCCGTGGGTGATGTGGGTGTAGGAGGGTCCCTGCTGCCACGCTGGGTGGAGGGAGGAAAGGCTGGAGGGGCCCCTACTTCTCCTCCCGGGGAGAGGAATCACGGGCTCGAGGATGCTCATGTTTAACCTGTGCTGAAGGTCGAGCTCCTGGCCCTGCACGTGGCGGGACACGCTGGACGGGGGACCACGCTGGACCTGCCGGCGCTGCCCCTTGCGCCCTGGGTCCTGCCCTGCTGGCAGCTGAGGTTCCCTTCGTGAGTGACCAAACACAGCAGGTTCCATTTTCTGCACATCCAAACCCCGCGTCCCAACGTGCCCAGGAGTTACCGCGAGTTCCCGGGGACGGTCCCTCGGGGCAGGTCGTCCCCTTCAGCTTTGTTTTGTGTTGCTGGAGAAGTTTCCTTGCTTGGATTTGGGTTTGTTTTTTTTTTTCCTGATGTCATTGCACCTTTTTTTTTTTACTTCTGCAGCCCTCCGACCCGCTGCCGGGTCCCCAGGGGCACCCGCTCTGCTGCACACCCAAAGCCGGGGCTCCCCAAGGCGAGTCCTGGGGGTGGCCACCACGGCAAGTACCGGCCCGGCGATTCCAGCCAGCAGGAGGTCCGGGCTGCAGGACTGGACCAACTTTTTTTCCTTTTTGCCAAGATTACAGCCTTTCGAAAGCATGAGACCCCCTAGCAAGCACAGCTGGGTTTGTATTTCCGCATGTTGGCTGCCGGCTGCAGCAGGGTCGGATCCCGCAGCCTTGGCCGAGCTCATCTGGGCTGCTCTTCCCCCGAAAAAAGGAAGCCTCCCTGGGCTTTTTTTTTTAATACCGCATATAAATGTCTATCCCTGTTGTTGCTGCTGGGGAACACAAAGCGAACACGTACGGGCAGCTGGGGTTTAGCTCATCTCTTGTACGCAGGGAATGGCTACGTCGAGCCGTGCTTGCATAATTCGGGAAGACCCAGCAGCGTGGCTTTCGAAGGGACGATGCCCAGCTCGAGGGGGAGGTGGTGTGGGGGGCTGGATCAGACGATCCGGGGGTCCCAGGGGGGCTGGCTTCTGCGGTTGCTTTATTACCTTGCCCACCATGTGGGGCTTTGGCTCAAGCCTCGTTGAATATAAAGTCGCAAGGGCTTCCCAGGTTTTATAGATGATCTGCCTGCCTCCAAGCCCTCCAGGAGAGCTTCTGGTGTCTTCTGGCGCTAAGATGTGTTAACGTGCACCATCTTTGCTCTCCCGCAGGGATTTAAGACTCAGCTGGAAAATCTTTAATGATGAGTTTCTATTTGGAAGTTCTTTTTAGCAAGGCCTGTGGTGACAGGACAAGGGGTGATGGGTTTAAACTAAAGGAGGGGAGATTTAGGCTGGATAGAAGGAAGAAATGTTTTACCCTGAGGGTGGTGAAGCACTGGCACAGGTTGCCCAGAGAGGTGGTGGAGGCCCCATCCCTGGAAACATTCCAGGTGAGGTTGGACGGGGCTGTGAGCAACCTGATCTGGTTAAAGATGTCCCTGCTCCCTGCAGGGGGTTGGACTGGATGGCCTCTACAGGTCCCTTCCAACCCAAAGCATTCCAGGATTCTAGGATTCTGTTTTCCCATCGGGGTTTATTTCTGCTGCAGGAACACAGAGAGGTTCCCAACCCCATCATCATCACGCTGGTCACTGGGCCCTGGGAGGACGTCTGCCCCTCGCCAAACCCCCTCGAACGGACAGCCTTCCTTTAAAAAAACCCTCTGGGCTTGGTGTAAAAACGCTAAGATTTGGGGAAAAAGTCGTTCCTTCCATTTGATTTTTTTTGAGATCCACCCAGGTCGTGTTATCAAACCTTTCGCTGGTTAAAAGCGTGGATTTGATTCGCGTTTTGGGAACGCGAGCCCTGCGGCGGGGTCGGTGGTGAGGAGCTGCCGGAGCTCGTGAGCTTGTGCCTGCGCGAGGTCCTCGTGCGGGGCTCGCGAGGTGGCCCTGGTGTCACCCGTTCGGGCAGCTACAGCGCAGCAACCCAGAGGTTTCCCGATTCCTGGATCATTTCTAAATTGTGGTTATTGGGTTTAAAGTAGCCAACCTCCAGGCTGGGAGTTCCCGTAGAAAATACGCGTATTCGCATTCCCTACTCCCAGCTGCTCTGAGAAGCTGGCTTTGCTTTAACACGTATTAAAGGAAAAAGCTGTTTTCCTTCCCAGTAGATTAAGTTTGGCTAAACAATTCAGTGTGAACTGCTGGGCATGAGGCAGAAACCTGTAGGCTAAATTACCCAGCTGCTATAAGTTTAGACCAGCATGGGATGAATTTCAGGATCGTATATTAGCTTTCATTTAATCTGATTATTCTGGGCTGGAGTTCCTGGAGGGTCTTCAGGTTATTGTCAGTCAAAAGAATCTTTAAAAGCTTCCATTTGCACTAAACTTTTCCCATTAGAAGTCTATTTTCATTATGGATCGATTTTTATTTTAATGAAAAAATGATCCTCCCAACCCCCTGCTTTTTTTTTTTTTTTTTCCCCCCAGCCGGGGTTAAAACTGAAGCCGCATCGGGGTCTTGCCACTCAAAATGCCGTTTCCCTCTTTTGCTGAGGCCGTTGGCTCGGTTGCGGGAGCTTGGGCAGACGAGGAGGGGGGCAGGTAATTGGGAAAGGCACCTCCTGTGCTCCCGGCGATGCTTCCTGGTACCCCCTCCTCATCCTCAAACGAAAACGCTGTAAGTGGCTTGAATCCTGGGGGGATTTCTAGCTCAGAAGTCTCGGAGCCTAATGCAGGACTAATTGGTCTTAAAAGCCCCGTCGCTGGATGGCTCCGAGTCGCGCTGTCAATTCACGGGCTTGGTTCTATCATCTGCTGCCTCCTCCGGGTGCCAGTTTGGGGAGCAGCGCAGCCTGGCAGGGGGGGTCCGGCGGGAGCAGCCCCTGCCCCGGGCCGGGAAGGCAGCAAAACCCCACTTCGCAGTGGTGGGGCCGTCCGTGTCGGCTCTGTCCTTTGGGCAGGAGCGGTGGCTTTGTGGCACGGTGTGGCTTCAGCCTTCCCGAGCTGAAGGCACCTCCCTGGGGCATCCATCCATCCCGCCTCGCCCCGGCGCTGCGGAGGGGATGGCGAAGGGCTGAGAACCCGCCCCAGGGCTGTGTTAGGAAAAAAAACAATACAGAGACGTCCAGAAATAAACCCCAACCCCGTGTTCTTTATTTATGCAGGATTTTAGATTGGAAGTGCCAGCCTGAACCTTCCGGAGCCCACGTGCCATCCGTGCTGCTCCGGTAGGCGATCCCGGTGCTGACCCGTTGGGGACCAGGACCACGGCAGCCTGGTGCAAGGCTTGGCGGGGACACCCATGTCCTGGTACCGTATCACTGCCTAAAATCCTCAGTTTGCTCAGGTTTTGCAGGCAGGCAGGTGGGGAGGAGGGAGCTGAGCTGCGGCACCGAAGCGTCCCTGTGCGAGCTGTGCCCCAGCCGTGATGCCGGGCACCACGTGCGTCCCCCCCGATGGCATCGGGGTTTCCATCCTGCTCTGCCTCCTTCTTCCCCCAGCGAGCCGGCGGTCAGGATGAGCCCTTGCCTTCAGTTTCCCGCAGTTGGTGAGATTTTGCCGTGCCCTTCACGTCACCGAAACGCCGCGTTTTCCCCTGTTTCCCCCGGCACAGCCTGCTCCCTCCGCGGTAGCAGCTCCGGATAAGATTGCACATTGCTGAGCTTTCCCCGGTGCGTGCCCTGTTGCTGGGACAATTATACTAAAATCACAGCACCTGCAAGCGGTTAGTTAGAATAATAAATAAGTGATAGATTATCAAATAAAGCGTTGGCTTCAGATGAGGTCATCCTAGCACCGTGTCGCGGGTCTCGGAGGGTTTGCCGGCTGCTTTCCTGCCGCTGATGGGCTAAATAGCTCTTGTATCAGTCAATAAAAAAGTTGTAGAGATTAAAGAATCAATTAGGCATTAGCCAAAGGGGCAAAAGCGTAACCCAAACATGCTGATAAAATCCAGTAGGTGATTATGGGAATGGTTCTTATTTCATTTTACTTTAGAAAGGAATAATTGCTCGTTACAGAGCATGGAGTGACCTGGGCTGGGTACTTTTCCAGCTTCACAGAGGACGAAATCCTAGCGTTCGGCTGACGAACGCAGAGGCACGCTGCGCTTCAGGGCTGAATGGGCATTTTTTGGATCCTCAAGGAGCATCAATTTGTCCCTGCAAAAGAGGCCAGGGGAGCTGGGTGGGTTATTCGGTGCAGCCTCGGCTCAGAGCACCCTTACCCGCGCCGGAGGGATGCTGGCAGGGCGGGCGAGAGGGATGGGACCCAGCATCGGCGCCTGGGGCTCTGCTGCTTATCACACAAGCTTTGATTAACCAAGTAAAATCTGATCAGCTGAAAAAGCATTTAGGGATGTATATATTAGAGGGTTTTTCCCAATATTTACCATATGGCCTTCCATTTTCCAGGAACACACATCTGCAGCGCCGGCCCCAGCCTGGGCTGGCAGCTCGCGGTCGGGAACCGGGCTGCGCAATGTCACGTTCTGCTAATTCATGCGAACATTTATTAAGTGTTAGTTTAGCGCAAAGCCTGACCTCATCTGGGGCCAAAAATAGGGAGTACCCGCCGGGGAACGGCTCCTCGGGAAGGAGCGACCTGAGCATCCCACCCGGCATCCCCAGCGCCCGTGGGCCGCTGCGGGGATGCGGCAGCTCCAGAAACCCTGCGGCGAGCGGGGGGATGCGCAGCAGGATGGGTCACTCTGGTTTTGCCTGGGTGTTTCTGCAGAACGGGGCATGGGCCAGGTCGTTTTCTGGGGAGGAAAGTTCAAATGAATTATCGCTGGGTTTTCCCCCCTTGTATTAAGATGAAATGTTTGGGTTTAGAAGGGGGGAAAAAGCATGGATTGCATCGTTTCAAGTCATTTCTGTTTGGAGCTGTTTCTGAAGGGGAAGCATGATGCTTCAAGTGGATTTTTAAGTCATTTCCATCCCACAAGAAGCACTGGCTGCTCACCGCTCCCGTCCGGAGCAAACATCCATTCCGAGATGGAGCAGCTCCCCGGCAAGGGCTGCTCCGCCTGCGCGCTCACTCCCTCTCCCGCTTAAAAGGGAGAGATTTACAAGCCCAAAAAGCAAAAACTGAGCCATCCTGCAGGCCTCTGGGCCTGGGGGTACTTTGGAGGTGGCACGAGGACATCGTGCCACGGGGACAGCAGCCGCCAGCGTCCCCTTTGCTGGAGCACGCCGTGCCAGCTCGCCCGGCCGGGTCCCGCTGCCTGCGCTGCTTCCAGCCAAGCTCCCAGCTGCCTGGCCCTGCCTGGCCCTGCCTGCCCTGGATGCTTATATATCCTCCATAAAGCATTATTTTTATGGCGTGCATATAAAGCGCACGCACAATGTCCATCACCACCGGGCTGGCAGCGCCTCTCAGCCTGTGCCGGCCCGGCCGGGAACAAGCTGTTTATTGCTCCGTGCCCTCGCCGTGCATCTCCCCGTGTATGTCCGTGGGTGGGAGACGGGGAATTTGTTTTTCCCTTTGCTTTTTTTTCCCCTTTTCGCAGGTCGTACACCGCCGGGCCATGCCGTGGCTGCAGGCAGATTGCCTCGTGTGGGTTTGTTGGAGGAATGTTGGAGAGTTTATCCCCGCTTGGCCGGGGAGGTGTTTGCTCCCCGTGCGATGCAGGCAGGCTGGGGCAGAGATGTGCCGCGGCTAAGGCATCGCCCGGTCTCTTGTTTTCCACATGCACAAAAAAAAACTAGAATAAAAAATCGAAGCCCAAGGGCTAGCCGCCCGGCTGGCATAAAAGCTCTCGCAAAAGCTAATTTTGCCCAGCTAGCGATGGACGGCTGCGGCGTCGGGAGGGGAAGAAGCGCTCCCGGCTGGTGCGGGACCGGCCGCTGCCGCGGCGAGGAGTTGGGTTTCAAGTGCAGGGGAAAAATAAGAGCCCGATCCTCGCTCGGGGGCTATGCGCCGCTAATCCCCTGTTTATTCTCCGTCTAGCCCAGCCGCCCACACTCTCCTAAGCTTTTGTTCATTAACAAGGTCCAGGGTAAAAAGATACCCCTGCAGCAGCTGTCTGCAACGCCGGCGCGCGGTCCCGGCGTGGCCGGAGGAGCGGTTGGTGTCGGCACAGCCGCGTCCTCCTCCGGCCCGGCCGGCCCTCGGCGCGATGCGAACTCCATCCATCCCAGAGCAGCCCCGGGTTCGCGGGGTTCAGCCTTTTCGGGATTATTTCAGCTGAGGACCACGGCATAGCCCGGCTGCTTGTCAGCTCGGATAAAGGTTTTATGCTTTTCAGAAAGCGGCAGCAAACAGGAGGGATCGGCGTTGTATCTGCGGGGTGGGCTCCGGCAGCCGATGCAAGGCAAGACGGCTCTTGCGCTGGGTGTGTTAACCCTACCGGCACGGCGTGAGCAGCCCCGGGGGCTGCCCCAGGGCTGGCACGTTGAATTGGCAAATTAATCTTTGTCTCCCGAGCCAAATTCCGCGAGCCAACTGGTGCCCCGAAGTGATGGGAAGTGGGGACTGAGTGGGGAAGCGGGATCTCCACACTCCAGGTTATAGATCTGGTTTTGCTCCCAATAAAGTGTTGGAAGAGGCAAATCCCTTGTACATAAAATAACAATAATTATTAGTAGTAATTTATCGTTAATCATTAATTATTAATAATTAAGAATAACGCAAGTGCTGAGATACCAAGGCAGATAAACATACTTTGGAAACAAAAGGCCAGTCTATAAGGCTAGGTAGAATTGTTCTTATCTCCTGGAATAAAGTAACTTTTATACAGGCTAAGAAGGTTTTGCAAAACTAAACAAGTTCAAAGGTGACTGAATTTATAAGCCGTGTGTCCCTGAGATGATCTTGTCTGTCCCCAGACAGGGAGATGCCGCCTGTACCTGCCATGGCTGTAGCACCCACAAACGTGCAAAGGTTGCAGCGGCCACATCCAGCCCTGCCTGCACGGCAGCGCAGCAGGAGCCGAGCTTTGCCCCTCGAGCGGGAGCCGGAGGCCGAGAACCGACACCGGACGAGTCGGAAGGTGGGTCGGAAGACAAGGATGGGAAGTCATGCTTCTCCCTGTCTCCAGGAAGGCCTCCAGCTCCTCTGGGAATGACCGCACCGCGCGGACAACCCTTGCCCCGAGACCCCTCTGCTGATCCGAGCGCTCGCCCGGCCGGAGACTCGCCAGAGCCGGAGCCAGCCGCGGTGCGGCCAGACGCGCTGGTCGCAGGGCGAGCCATGGGCGGCTTGGTCGGCTCCTTGAGCCACCCCAGCATCCCTTCCCGCTCTCTCTTTTTCTCTAATTAATCGCGTTTTCTGTCCCTTTGTGGCGCGGGCGCACGCCGGCTGCGGAGGGGCGAGCGGGGAGCGTGCAGCTGTGGGCTCGGCGGCGGAGCAGCCATCTGCAGCGCCCGCCCGGGAAAAAAGCCTCGCAGCTGCGTGCGCCTGGTACCGACGGTACCCGGACGAGGTCATTCATCACCAGGAGCCCGGGCAAGGAAGCTTGGCAGGGAAAAGGAGGACGGCAACCACAGGAGGCAAATCTTAAAAATACTCTGCGACAGTGGGGATTGTATCCGGAGCCTCGGAGCTTGTTTCCTCTTGCTGTTATAGAAGGGCAGGATGCGTCCCTTGGGTCCCGTGTGGGATGGAGCAGCCCCAACGTGCCCCCATCAAGCTGGTCCTGCCCGTCAGCGGGAGGAATGAGCACGGGTGTCCCTTCCCAAGAAGGATGGCAAGGGGGGTTGAGCGCTTAAATCAGAAACGCAGCACGTTGGGTTATGTTGGGCGGTGATGGATGGTGCCTTTCCTGGTGTCCTCCCCAAGGCCATTCCTTACTGTCTCTCCCTGGTCTGTAGGCCCATCTGTGCTAACAGCAAATGACAGGAGAGAGCGAAATGTGTGAACTGAGCCCTACGGGTACGTATGTGTGTCCAACTCCACTGGCTCTGGTTACGTGAACGGCTGCTGAAGCTCTGACCCGCTTCCCCAGTTGACTCCTGCAGCAGCTGAAGGTCCCCACCGTGGGCACCGCAGCAGCACAGCTGGCTTGGGAGCGAGGACACCTCACGTTCCTCCGTGAGGTGTTCGTTGGGACCTCACGTTTGCCACCCCCAACCTGGTCCCCCTCCCCAGTCAATGCTCGGTCTAGCAGAGGGAGCCAGCAGATGCCCAACGGTGATGTCCATGGCAGGCTCTGACGTTGCCTCTGGTCTCTCTTCTTGGCCCCCAGTTCACCGAAGAGGAGAGTGGGTATCAGGAGCTGCATGAGGACCAGGGGGTGACCACCCCGAAACCCCACCTGCAGGTCCCTGGACACCGATGCCACCACCGGACCCATCGGTGGAGACGGCTTTGCTCCTGTGAGATGGGATGCGGTCACCTTCCCGGCAGAAAGAGGTGAGAACGGGGGAGCGCGGCCGCTCGGCACGGCCCCGCGGGAGACGGGGGACAGGGGTGCCCACGCGGAGCAACGCGACTGGGTCCAGCGATGCGTAGCCGAAGTGATTTTCTCTCTGTGGGATGCCCCGTCTTTCCTGTTTACTTGTTATGCTGGAAATAGAACAATAAATAATTTATCGCCGATCGGTTGGCGCGCGTCCGACCCGTCAGTGAAGTTGATTTTAACTGGCCAAGTGTCAGGGCAAAAGGCCAGGAACGCCGTGCTAGGGAACAGTCAACACCACAATTATAAGATTAACACCTTGTTTAGTGGTCAGATACTGTCGAGTGGTAAAAGATTGCTCCGGTTCGGCTCTATAGAGCATCGCTCACAAATTACCTTATTAAGCAGGATCTTGCTCGCGGTCGGCTCCCTGCACCTGTGTCCTCAGATATTTCCATTCATGGTGGAGAGGAGGCCAACACTCGGCCGGGGCTGCTGGGGGCTGCGCAGCTGCGGGAGCATTATTCCCTCTTACCATATTTGCATATCAATGAGCCCCTGATTAATATTTAAAGAGCCAGCTGTCCAAGCCACCTACGAAAGAAAAAAAGCTCTGTGAGGTTTTTATTTTATTTTTTTTTTTTAGGGATAACACTTACTGCCCTTTATCAAGTAGGCTTCATTTTTACCCCCCCAATTCTTTTATTTAAAATTAAAAAAAAAAAAAAAAAGGCCAGGGAAAAAATATGAAACGCCATGAAGGAGTTATCAGTGAGAGAGTTGTGCTGCTCTCAATGCTTCTCAGTCCTTTTGTGCCATAGTTGCAGCTGCATCGAGCAGGTTTTTAGGGGCAGGAGCCCCGTGCCGGCGCCGACGGGCGCCCATGGGAACTGTATCTACGGGCAGCTCGGCGTGAGCACAAGGCCTGGGAATCGGGCAGCGTCCCCGCGGGCGGGCAGGCCGGGGGCTGCCTCTCCCTTACGGGATGCATTTCCCCGCTCCTGCCTTCCCCGGGCTCCTCTCGCCGAGCCGTGGCTGGTGCCGACGTCCCTGCGGTCCCCGGGGAGGGGATGGATGCCGCGGCGTTGGCTTGGCAAGGGATGCTGGTGGGGACCCGTCAGTTAACGAGAAGCGAGACACCAAGTAATGGCTCGAGCGGGCTAATCAATTGAAATGCCGTCAAAAAACTAAGAATTGGTATTTTCCCTGCCTCCCCAGCACTATAAATCGCCAGGCGGTTTTGTTTCCAGGCTTAAAAAGCTGTCATTTTAATAGACTATGCTCTTGCCATTTTTTTTTTTTTTCCTTGAGCATTTGTCAATAATCCTCCAACAGCGGCAGCTTTGTTATCCCAACTAATTGGAGTCAAGTAGGGTTGCGAGAAAAGATCGTTCCCGACCGAGCCCTGGGAAAAAACGCAAAAGGATTTTAATTTTCAATAAAATATGCAGATAAGTAGAAATTAACAGTGGGGAACGGGGTCTGGAGCCTGCGTGAATAATGGTGCTGCTCAGACGATGGCGGCTCGAGTGACTTAATGAGGGCTCGAGCGGGACGTTGGCGATGCCGGTGGCTCTGCGGGGCCGGGGGGTGCCCGGACCTGCCCCCCGCACCTGCGCGGCCGCCCACGGGAAATCAATGGCTTTTCGATGGGTACTCTTTAGTATTTCAGTCGATGTTTCTTGGGTGCGGGAGGTGAGCGAGCCGTTTATCGGACCGGTCGTGCCTGGCTGCAGCCGGTGGGGAAATATTTCAGGTCACGCTTCGTGATTTTCCTATATAAATGAGGGAAATCTGGGCGTCCCTTCGCAGTGGGGATGGGATCACTGCGGGATGCTGCAGTTCTCACGAGGCCACGTACGGACACACGGACCCTCTCCGGCTGCACTGTCCCAGCCCGACCCCGGCAGTGACCGCCGGCCACTGCGGATGCAGATTTTGGCCGGGATGCCCTGGGCAGGCACAAGTGTTTCTGCCACGCTCCCCTGCCCATCGCTGCGTTTTGACCTGGCTGATGGTCTCCTCTGCTGGTGCAGCCTCCGGAGAGGAACCAGACAGTTGGGAGCAGAAATAAAACCCCTCCAGCTTCACTGGAAACAGAGGCTTGGCTCGATTTGCCCAAAAGGCGTCTCCTGGTCCTGCTGCTGGAGGCACTGGGGGCAGTCGCACTGAAGGATGCTGTTTGCAAACGGGTTTTTAAAAATGATGGGATAAAATATTTCCCAACGAGGGGCCGTTCAGTGCCACGGGAATTCGCCCAGCGCTGGGGGTGGGAAGGGCTGCCCCCCACCCGCATCCCCAGGCTGCTCTCCCTGCTCCTCCATCCCGGCCCCGGCTGCATTGGCAGAGGACCGGGTGCTGGAGGGGGACCATGTGCTGGCAGGGGACTGGGTGCTGGAGGGGGACCACGTGCTGGCAGGGGTGCTGGAGGGGGACCACGTGCTGGCAGGGGCCCGGGTGCTGGAGGGGGACCACGTGCTGGCAGGGGACCGGGTGCTGGCACGGGGCAAACAACCCATGGGCTGCTTGCAGAGTGCCGGCTCCACGCCGCCAGCACCGTGCAGAACAGGTCGGTCCTGCCTTTCCCAGCAAGTCAGAGCGCTTTTTAGGAGGATTTTGCACAACTAATGCCTGCTGGCAGCCGTGCCCCATCCCACCGCGACGTGCTGTCCCGCTGGGCACAGGGTCCCCTCCCGGGAACCGTCCGAAGCCGCACGCAGCCGCCGAGGCGGTGTGGGCAGGTTCCCGAGGGCGGGATGGAGCCGGCTGCGGCGTTGGGACCCGCTGGCCCCCACGGCAGCCCCCTCCAGAGCTAACAGCCCCTTGGGGAGGGGGACAGCTGAGCCGTCACCTGTTGGAGCTCAGACGCCGCAGCTGCGCCCGGCACCACCCGGCTGCTTTGAACCCGCCGGATTAGGCAGAGGAGGGTGCCACGCACGCACTTGTGCTCCGCATGCCAATGCCTTCCTCCTCCTCCTCCTCCTCCTCCCGGCTCTCTGCCGGCCACGCGGCCGCAGCCTCCCCGACCTGACCCGACATCTCGCCATTTGGCATCTTCCGCGCCAGCTCCTCGCTGCTGGTTTGGGGACAGCACCGGTGGCGGCGACCCTTTGGGTCCTGGGGGTCGGAGCCCCACGAGCCGGCGGCTGCCGCCGCTGCAGAGCCCTGGGTGGGCGCAGCGGGGATCTGCTCTCGGCTGGACCGGGCGCAGCAGTGATGGAGGTGGGAGGACCTCTGGGTGAGGGTCAAAGCACCCTCAGCATTTGGGACACTCGGTTCAGATCTGCTTTATCCTTCTTCTCCAAAACAGATAAAATCATAGGAAATCCCGTGGGGGAAAGAAAAAAACCAAACATTTTTTAATGTTGGGAGAGCCAGAATCTGCATGTGGACACAGCCCAGTGCCCAACTGCACATTTTTTTTCCACTCCATCTTTTCCCATCATGTTCCCTACTTCCCAGTGTAGCCTTCCCAGGAGAGGAGCTGGCGTGGTGGGACTTCATTAGCAAGTGGGTGCCAGCCCCGGCTCTGCAGATGTCCCCGCTGCGGGGTGGCCGGGGTGGCCTCCTTTTCTGTTGCCTCCTGTCTTGTGCAGCCACTGCATCTCCAGTTGGGGTGCGTTGGGTCCCCCGGTTTGGGTGGGGTGCCCCCAGTTTGGGTAGGGTGCCCCCGGTTTGGGCACCGCTCTGCGCTGCTCTCCCTTTCGGGGTGACGGTGGAGCGTGGCTCGTGGTGGGCGGCTGCGGCGCGCGTGGGCGGCTCCGTCTGCCGTCACGGCACGTGTTGCGGTGACGTTCCCGGCTCGGCAGAGGACAGATGACAGATGGGGACATCAGGTGGCCGGGTTCTCCATTCAGCCCAGGTACCACCCCATCCCTTTCCATCCCTGCCTTACACACGCGCGTGACACCCCTCTCCTCGCGCCTCTATGTTCTCTTGTTTCCCTCAATCCGAAACTCAAGCCCACGCAGACAGACAGGCCCGCTCCGCAGTTTGCCAGCGGCAGCCAAGCTGCCCCCGTGGCCTCGCCGAGCTCAGCGCCACGGCAGGACCAGGACCAAGGCTTGGCCTCGGGCCCCGGGGCTGTGCTGCTTGGAGTGCAGGATTTGCCCTCTGCTTTTCAAAGCAGGGAGGGAATAGTTTGGGGCTGTTGGTTTTTTTTTTTTAAAAAAAAAAGCTTTCTTCCCACTACTGTACTTTTTAAATTACCCAGTTTCGCTGTCTGTTCCCCACGCTCATGCTTTCGGTCTATTTAAGAGCGGGAGTGTAACATTAAGGTGATTTATAGCGATCTCTGGAGCGGGAGGGCAGAGGCTTGGGTATTTTTTTCCTTTTCCTCGGGTGAAAAAAAACCTCGAACGTTAACTCACGAGACATTACAACGACTGCTCCGTCAATCCGTGATTTATGAGCTCAAATTTATGAGTTAAAAATTATTATTCCACTCGCATATATTTTTTCCCTTGGCCGTTTTAGTGCTTGTGAAAGGTGAGGGCTTTGACAGCTCCTGGAAACAAAAGCCTTTAATATCTCCCCGAGCGAGGCTCTCCCAGGCAAGAAGAGAGATGCCAGGAGGGCTTTTCCTCCCTGCTGCAGATATTTGTCACTCCAGGCCGGTCTTCACCAAACAGAGCAGAAGGTTTGCTTGAGATAAGCCAGGACTAATTAGCAAAGTCCGTTCTTGGTGCCTGGGGAGGCCCCTGGGATTCTCCTCGGTGGCCGGATCAGCGCTGGGCTGGAGGGTGAGGCTGGGTGTGGAGGATGCCCATCACCCCCCGCCCCCGACATTTTCGGATCCCTCCCAAATTTTTTTGGACACCTCCAGACTTGCCGACGGGGACACGAGGGGACGCGGGCCGTGCACCGCGCGGCGGTGGCGGTGGCGGTGGCGGTGGCGGTGGCGGTGGCAGGCCGCCCTCCTCCGAGGTTGCTCTGGGGTAATTTTTAAACACTTTGGTGAAATACCTTCCCCCTCCTCCATCCCCCGAGCGACACCAACGTTTTGGGCCTAAACTAAACTGGCAGCAGTCTTTAAAATATAACACGCGTGAAATACCAGGGAGCAAAAAATATCCTCTTTAAAGCATATGTCGCGCAGTGGCTTAGAGAGCCGGGGGATTAAAATCTTAGTGGAGCTTGGGAAATAATGCCAGAGCCCCTGCTGCACTTCATTAAAGTACATTTTTGATGCAGCTTGCCTTATTCAATAACAATTTAGTTGACCAAAAACTGAATCGAAAGGGACAGGCAACTGCGTAGCATTTTGTTGCGTTTTTCATTTCCAGCATTTTTTCAGGTCGATTTGCCATCCGCTGCCCCAGCTACGCTCTGCCAGGGCAAGGCTGAGCCCCTCTCGAAGTGGTGGAGGGTTTGTGTGTATCCCAAAAAGATGTAGATGGAGTTGGGGTCGGGCTGGTGCCCCCACGGGGTCGGCTGGGCTGGGTGCTGAGGCTCACGCCCATGCCCACCTCCCCGTCAGCTCCTCTGCTCCACCCACAGCCATAAGCCCCACTCGTGACTCCTGAAACTTGCTCTGGCCACGCTTGGATGGGGCGAATGTCTTGGGTTTCCCCTCCATCCCCACCTGTTGGGACTCAACCCCGATGTCCGCGGTCATGGCAAAGCCCAAACGGCTTCAAAGCCGTTGGAGCGGCTCCGCGGCAGCGGGCGCGGGTGTCCGTGGGGTGGACGAGGCTCTTGCCACCGTGGCCAGCGTCGCAGCGGGGGTGCTGGGTTGGCTTCTGGTTTTCCTGGCCACGAAAATGAAATGTGCGGTTTTAGGTGGTTTGAATGGCAAAGCAGAAAGGAGGAGTTTCGCTGACCTTGGCTGCTTCCTGGGGAAATGCCCGTTTGGAGGAAAAAGGTGTTTTTCCGTTGGAAAACATGCTTGGAAGGAGAAGGAGCAAGGATGCCTTGGTCTGTACCTTACCCCAGGAGGGACTGCAGATGGTCCGGGTGTAAATCTGTCTCTAAGGACATTTCGTGTCCTGTCCCGCGGGGGGCAGGAATCCCACAGCCCGGGGACGGCGTTACTGGCACAGGGAAACTCCGGCGGCTCTCAATATATTTGTGTTTGGTATTTCCAAACCCCTTGAAGGCAACACTCCACGTTACGGGAAGTCCATTGGGAGAAAGGAGGGAATTTCAGCCTGGAAGGGCATGAAACGGCCGCTCAGATGGTATCTAATTGTTTTCGTCTCCTTCCTCCGCTCGCTCCTGAAGTCGGGCGGATTTTTCTTCCCACAAATTGGCTCAAAAAGGAAAAAAAAAAAATTGAACCCAGGTTGAGATTTTTGTATTTCAAGTATTCGGGGCGTGTTTCTCTTTAGCGCAGAGGGAACACCGCAGCCGGGCAGCCGAGGGCCTGGCTCTCTTTATTTAACATTCCCCTCTCCAACTCAAGTGGCTTAAAGACGGCACGACCGGGCAGGGTGGCGGGAGGCACCGTGCGGTGGGGGACGGGGTATGGGGGGAGATTCCCGGCTCTTCTCCTTGGCCTGAGTCCGTATGGGGCTAACAGGCCTTAGGGTGCATGTTTTCGGGTGCAGAGCCCCTTCCGTGCCCCTAGTCCGCCTGCCCATGGGTAGACCAGGTGCCCCACGCTGTGCCACCCACCTCCTTCAAGGTGGGCACAAGGAGTTCAAGGGAGAGCAAGCACCAAGGGCTGTTAAACACACAGAGGTGGTCTCCAGCTTCGGGTGTCTCTGACAATGTCTGTTCCCTCCCGGTGCTCCAGTGGCATCCGTGCACCAAAGACCAGACACTGGGCTAGGGAGATGCTTGGGATCCAGCCAAGTCCTTGCATTCTGCTCCATCTACGCACCCCACGCATCACATGGACCGCTCTTGGCCGTAGCCCTCCTCGTGCCAGGCGAGCTGGGGAGCAGGACAGAGTTATGGGTCACCCGAAGACGTGAGTGATGCTCCCGAGGTCAAGCGAGAGCAGGAGGGGTCCCAGGGGAGCCGAGCAGCCAGGCCCAAATATGGATCCACCATGTGCATCTTCTCCAGGAGCAGCGGCCAATGTTCCCACAGCGTGTGTCACGGTTCCCTGAATAACCAAGGCGTTCATACAAACAAAACAAAGAAACCCTCCGTCTCTCCGGAGACAAGTCACAAACAGAGAGCCAGGCCCGGCCCATTGATGGAGCTGGACACAGTGAATCACTCAACCAGCTGTAGTTTAAGCAATTTGGGTCAAATATGCACCCTGGCGTCAGGCCACCGACTTATCTTGCGTTTCACTTGTCGTACCTCAGCTCAGGGCTTGCCGCGCAGTGGCTTTTAGTTAACGGCAGAGTCTTCGGGGTTGAAGGTGCGTACCTGCTCGTGCAGTTACCTCAGGAACCTGCTGTGTCGGTTTTATTCCTGTTTATTATGACGTCAGTTTTATTGCTGGCTGATTTTTACTGCAGCTGAACACAACGGACAGCAAGAACAGTATTAGCAAAGAGCGTTGCCGAGCGATTAATGTTCCCCGTGGGTGCAGAGTGAACTTAGGCACTCAACAAGTGTATAAACGGGTCCATAAAACGTGCCCGGGGTATCCCGGCGGTGCAGCACCGAGGGCCAGGAGACGGGCCCACCTCCATGCTCGGCCTCCGGGCCCGACGCCGAGGGCTCGGTGCAGCTTCGGCTCAGCGAGGCTGGGCCCAGGGGACCTTTCTCCAGGATTACATCAGTAGCAGGAGGATGCTGAGTGTACTGTCTGGGAATCTAGAAGACGAGGGGGTTTTTTCTGTGAGATTATGTATATGATAAAATATGTTCTTCTGACTCGCGGGCTGCCTGCAATAAGGGGCTGTGCTGCAAAAGTGACGTCGCCTGATTTTTCCTGGGAGATGGCAGCTCTGCGTGCCGAGGCAGCTGCGGGGCCGGGCCGGGGCGCGCTCCCCTTCTCCGCATCCCTCCCCGCTTTGGTACCTGGCGTTGCTGCGGGCAGAGACGGCGCGGCCGCTCTGCCTCGGGCAGGGAGGTGCGTGCAGCACTGCCTGCTGCGAAACAGGGTCAAAACCGCCCCGCTCGGGTTCACCGAGCCGCTGTGCTCTGCTGCTCCGGGGATGTGCCGGGGGTCCCGCGCCCTCGGGGACTGTCCCACGGCTATGGCAGGGGCTGGGGGGCGATGGGGATGCTTGGCCGGCTCTACGCACGCGGGTACCGCTGTGGGGATGCTCTGAACAGTAAGAAGCTCGGCCAGGGTGGCTTTATCCACGCTGTCTCTATCTCCTCAGCGCCGCTCGTGCTGTTTGGGTGAGGCTTTAAGCAGCTGTGGGATGCAGCTTTGTACGGCGATAAAACCTGGTGCTTCCAAGCGGGAATTTTACCCCAAAAAAGAGAGCGAGGTGGGAGAAGGAGCTGGGGGGTGCAGCTGGGAGCTCTCCCGAGGCTGCGGGGGCACGCGGAGCGCAGCCTCCGAGGACCGAGGGAGCGAGCCGGAGCCCCATGAGGATGGACGAGCGCAGGGAGGAGGAAGGCAGAGCAGGACTTTGCTGGTCAGCTCTAGGTTGGCTCCTGTCTGCGATGCAGGAGCAAAAATGGGGGGAAGAGAGCAGGCCGGGGGCTTTCCCTTCGGGGACAAGGCGCTTTGCACAAGTGTTTGCCAGCGGGCTGGGGGGAGGCTCAGAGGATCCAGTTCCTAAATTGGAGGCTAGCTGGAAAATGGAGGTCTGCCCCCAGGCAGCTGGGGATTAGCCGTGGGGATGTGTGGAAGGGGGTAGGACGTGGGGCTTCCTTCGGTCAAGATCACAGGGACATAGTTGAGCATCGGCCAATGCATCTTGCAGGCCAGCGCTCCGCAGACAGACTCCACCTCCCGAAACAACCGCATTGCATCGGGCTTGGCAGCCCTGCTCCATCTGGCAGCCCCCTCCCGAACAGGCTCAAAACTGAGCTCATACGGAGCCAGAACAACCTCTCGTCCCAGGAGGGGACAAGAGGAGGGCAGCAGCACCCACATCATTTTTGGTGTCGGCGCTGGGTCTGTCCCGCAGGTGCAACACCCTCGGGAGCACCCAAATGGGTGGGAGAAGGGGGACTGAGCTGAGCATCACCCTCATCCTTGGGTGCAGAGTTCGAGGAGACCCTAGTCATGACCCTTAATCTGTCACCAGCCTTTCTGGATGGAGGAGGGAAATCAGGACAACTCCTCGGCCCCGATCCTGACCCAGCCTTGGTGCCCAGCGAGCCCACCGAGGGCTTTTGGCTGGGGGGGAGGGATGCTCGGAGGGACTGGTTTTTCCAACCAGTGTTGCTGGCCAGCTGAGCCCGGGGTGCACTGAGGACTGAAGCTTCTTTAAAAGCCCCCAAAATTTGCTGATTCAACGTTTCAGCAAGAAACTGAAATTTTAGTACAGAAGAAAAAACAGAATTCAAACGTCGGTGGGGATCTTTTGCAAATCATTCGGATCCTGCATCCTCCCCAAGTACAGAGGAGGCTGGAGTTGCTCCAGAACTGCAGTTTTAACCAAAAAAAGCTAAAACAAACAAACAAAAAACCCCCAAAAAAACACTTGGCCGTGTTTTTCGTCGTCGCCTCCCCCCTCCTTTTTGATCGTCTCTGTCTTGCACAGCCCTGGTGTAGGCAGATAACTGAGGATTTCACCCATCTTTTCAAAGTAGCGTAGAGGAAGAAAGCAGCCTTTGTGAAGGGGTTTCTGAAGTTCTCTGTTCTGGGAAGGTTGGAAATAGCACAAAAACATCCTTTCTCACTATATTGTGTCGCTTCCAGCTCTAAGCTCCACCATGACCCAGATGTTTAGATGCTGATGCTGAAAAGAAAAATAAGAGCCATGGCGAAGAAAGCCAGGAGAGCGGGGATGCTGTGTGAAATTTGCCTCTAGAAACCTGCACTGCCTTGGGTACGGTGTCTGACTTTTCAAAGCAGGGAAGAGAGTTAGAGGAGGAGACTGAGACGCTGTGAATTAATACCTTAATTCAGTAGGGATAGCGATGACCGTTAGTCCAACTGCACGTCCCTTATGGGCAACCGTATAGTTTAGCTTTAAGACAACATGCGTGTTCGGCCTCGAACGTATTCAGGGTTTGGTACGATCAAGCGTTTTTTTCTGCCTTTTGAGCTGATTCTCCCTTTTTCACCGCATTGCTCCCAAGTTTTCCCAACCTTGGGACAATTATTGGTGTGAGTTCATCGGTCTGCTTTTAAAATTATCTTTATTCGGAAGGAGGAGGAACCTCCTTAGGCGGATGTATGGAATAACTTTGTTATTACCTAATCGATTGGACGAGGAAAGTTAAGTGTGAAACTCTTCTTTATTGTCCGTATCCTCTCTCTAATTATCCCGTCTCAGCAAGAACATCTCCCAGTGTCCGGTCCGTAGTCCCTCTCTAATTGTTCTGCCTCAGCAAGAATTTCTCCAAGTGCCCAAGCTGCTAATCCGTCCCTTCCAGAGGGGTCTCGGCGTGGGGCTTCGCAGCCAGCTTGAGCCGAGCAAAGTCCACGCTGATGTGGGAAGGGGGTAACCCCCGGCTCTCCCGGCCCGCACGTCCCCGCTGTGCCGGCGTCGGTGTCCGTCCAGCTGCCGGGACATGTGTCCAGCTGGATTTTGTGCTGGAGCAAGGGGCTGGGACCGGACTGAGCGCACCCAGATGTTGATGGCAGGGGGGAAAGCTGCAGCACCGCTCCCCCCGCACCCTGCCAGCCGTGCTGGGCAGAGGGGTGTTAGCAGGGGTCAAGGCACCGTCTCCCACCCGACCTAAACCCACTGCTGCCAGAGCACAGGTTGTCCTGGCCAAACCCCGGAGCAGGAGGTGGGAGCTGAGCTCGTCTCTGCTCTGGCAGGCAGAGGAGCGAGACAAACTGCTCCGGCGCTGACTTTTCGGAGCCTGAGCCCTGGCTCTCACCGCACGCCTGGCTACGGGCTCGTCCCGGCGGCGGGGCCCTGCAGCCGCCGCTGCGGAGGGGAGAGGGGACGTTTCCGTCCTGCGCTCTCCTGCCTGCTCCGAGGGATTAGGGCAGAGACCGGGATGCTTTAAAAACAAAGCCTCGAGCCTGCAAAGGTTGCGCTGCTGGAGCGACAAAGCTGATTCACCGTCGGCGGTGGCAGGCAGCCACGGAGCAGCAAACCGTATGGTGGAGCTGGGTGGGAGGAGGAGCTGGGCTCCGTGCTCGCCCGCAGACCCTGAGAATATGTCGTGCAAGGGTCCCCGGGCAGGTCACCCCGCACCCTGCACGTCCCTGCCCCGTGGTCAGCCTCCGGCTCAGAGCCCGTCCCCGGAGCACGAGCGGTGGTTACTGCTTTGGAGGATGGGCTGTGGGTCAGCGGTTGCAGGGAAAATCCCGGTGCCCGCCGCCTCCATGAGCTGCCTGCGGGTGGGTGGATGGGTGCAGCGTCAGGGGCTCGGCTGTGCCGGAGGGGACACCCCCGCCATCGCCCCGGGCTTGCACGGGGCCGAGCTTGTGCTCGCGTGTGCTGCAGGTCCCCCGCCGTCACGCTGTCCCCAAGCACCTCCTCGCCACCCTGACCTCCACACTTCGCCGAACTGGAGGGCGGTCGGAGACCCCCAGGGTTTCTCCCATCCCCACTCCCACCCTCCCTTTCCCCGTTCGTGCCTAATCCAATTTCCTTCTCCCAAAACAGCTCCCCATAGCTTGACCATTAACAAATGGAGTTGGCCGGAGGCCTCGGTGACCATTTGCATGCTAAACCTGCTGCCGCCGCTGCCTGCCAGCCGGGCCCCGGGCACCCGCGAGCCGCGCCGGCGCTGCCAGCATCCCACTTTCGGCGCGCCGCAGAGAGCTGCCAAATCGCAGCGGCGCTGGTGCCAATTCAGAGAGAAAGGGGCGAGGGAGCCGCACACAAAGAGCGGTTTATAGCCCGGCCGGGCACCTGACACGGGGAGGAGGGAGGGCTGAGACGTGCTTAGCCCTGATAATCCCCAGTTTGAGTTTAATTTTTTTTTTTTTTTTTTTTAATCAAAAGCACAGCAACAGCTGGGGCTGAAGCTTTCCAGGAGATGAACTCATGAACAACTGTTCAAAATAACTTTATTCGTACTGCTATTAGATCAGTCCACTGGGGAGCAACCAATTATTTTTGATTACTCGAGGCAGATAAGGCTGGGGTAGAGCCGAAAACCACGCGCCGCAAGGGATCAAGGGCACCTCGTGGCTTGGGCACGTCGGCTGTGCTGCTCCCTGGCAGGTCACGGGCACCCATGGCAGCCCCCAGCACCCACGGGAGCCCCCAGCACCCCTCCGAGCTCCCTCCGTGGTGCCAAGGGATCGTGCTGGGGGAAGCAGAGCGGGTTGGGGGTTTTTGGACGGGGTTTTGCAGGCGTGCATGGTGCGGGTGTGCGGGAGGCAGCAGGCACCCGTGTGCTGCGGGCGGGCTGCGGGGACATTTGCAGGCAGATGTGTGCCATTTCTGCCTAAAAACCAATTAACAGTGATGCTGCAGAGCTAATTAGCCTGTCCGAGGTTGCTCTGTCCGTCTTGTTCATAAGCCCCAGAGCCGGCACGGCGTCAGCACAGGGAAGCATGAGGGGTTTGGAGCGGGACAGGTCCCTTCCCAGCGGCCGAGACGAGCAGTGCCCGGACTCGTGGTGCAGCAGCGCCGGCGGCAGCAGCGCGGGTCCCGGGTACCCCCGCCCGGGGAAGCATCGCGGGGGTCCGAGGGGGGCAGCGCCCGGCCGCTCGCCCTGTTCCCATCCCGCAGACTTAAAGTGCTTTCAGTCAGCTGAGGCCAGCGCTGGACATTTTTGCTTTCCAGCATGACATCAAGCAAACCTGAGCGTGCGATCTGTTAGCCAGCAGGATAATCTCCCGCGGGAAAGAAAGGTGGAAGCTAAAACACTAAAAACTGGGCTGCAGGGAACAGCCTGCACTGGCCAGGAGACAGACTGCATGATCTAATGGGTCTTTTCCATTTCTCGCTCCTGTGATTCAAGGAGTCTTGTCGCTAGGGATTTTTTAAAAATAGACTGGATGAAACAGAAGACGGTGGATGTAGGGATCGGTCCTGCCTTGGCTGGGAGGCAGGTTGGTCTAACAGGACTTTTCCATCGCGCTGTTCCATGATGAATCGAGACAAGAAAAGAAAAGAAAAAGGAAATTGATAAACACAATAGTAATTCCAGCCAGGGTTTGCCTTAGTCAGGTTATTACAATCCTGACATCATGTCTTGAAAAGAAGGCTGGAAATAAATCTCTAGTAGATAATATCTGCTCGCTGGGGATGGAGAGGTTCACCAGGCTGCCGGGGGCACGAGGAGTTAATGGTGGTCCCCTCCCCAAAAAGCTGCTTCTCCCGATTTCGCTGGGTCTCAAACCAGCGACAGGAGCACGTGGCTTCCAAGGAGACCTCGCGCCTTCTTCTGCCCGTGCTCCTCAGCCCTTCCTGCTAAAACCCCCCTCCCCTCCTTGAAAAAAGCATTTTCTGAAGGCATCTCAAGGTGGCTGGGAAGTTTATTTCCTAGAGGTCATTTAATCAGGACCAAGGCTGGGAAGTTTGGGGTTGGCTTCAGCCATGCGGGTGTGCATTCTCCGGACAGCAGTGGTCTCCCAGTGGGTGCTCCACCACTGGGTCCACGTGGCAGCGGGTCCTCGCCCGCAGTGCGAGCTCACCGGGGAGACCTCGGATTGGGACCAGCCTGAGCTAGGAGCTGCTCCCCACGCGCCGGCGGTGCCGCTCAGGCGAGGCAAGACGTCTACGTGATGCAAATCAGGATTTTTTCTGTCCCTTTGGCCTTTATGCCCGCTACTGTGGATAGGTGTGAAAGACAGGAGCAAGGGCGCTGAGAAATGTGTCTTAGCCCACAGACGCCTCTCCAGCCCTCACCGACGGCGCTGGGAACTCAGAAATCACCGTTTCAGGGAGGCAGATTAAATATTCTTCCCCTTTTTTTTTTCCCCTAAATGGTCTCCACTAATGGAAGGTCTCAGTCTGGAACTGATTTGACTCCAGTCACCAGAGCTGCTGCTACCGGAGATTTCGTGAGGGTCCACAAGGCCTTTAATCTTTTCCTCTACACACAGGTACGATGTAAACTCCCCTCGTGGTTGGGAGTCTTGCGGCACTTGCAGCCGGAGCCCGGAGCGCGAGCCCCAGGGTCCTGGCCGAACTCCAGCCGGGGAATCTGTGTTCTGTCTCCGCGTCCCCCGCAGCTTCATCCGTGGAAATCGGAGCTGCTCCCGTCCGGTCCCGGCTGTTCCCGCCGCACCACGGCGCTCGCTGAAACAGCCTCCACACCCTGCCCCGGGGAGAGATGCATCGCAGGGGCAGGGCTTGCTTTTTCGCTCATTTAGTTCCTTTAACAAGCGAATTTTTGCCTGCGAGCACCCGCTCCGCCGCTTTTCTGCACGCAGCCCCTGCGCTGCCTTCCTCCCCTCCTAGGGCCGCTGCTCGTCGCTCTGGTGGAAAATCCCACACCAAATCCCACCTGTAAAGGAGGAATCCAGAGGAAGACCCACAGCTCTGCTGCACCCTCCGAAGGTCTGACCATCTCCAGCCCAGGAGACCCCCTGGCTACGTTGGGACCCGGCGCAAGGCTGAGCGTCTCTGGGTTGAAATATGTAAAAAAAAGGTATCGCAGTGTTCAGGGAGCGCAGGTTTGAGTGTTGCACCCAGCCGTTCTCTCACAGCCTGAGCAGATGGAACAGATATTCTTTTTTTTTTCAAAACAGCGGCCCAGTGGCTCACTCCGGCAAAGGCCGCGATGCGGAGGTGGGCTATCACGGCGTCTTCAAAAATCCTCCGCGTCCCCCCCGTCGCGATCTGCAGGCGACAGTGCCCTCTAGCGCGGCCT